>CM052811.1:114444353-114527767 GCA_028533885.1 Nasua narica
CCTCAACATGTTGAAAATAGAGCTACCCTATGACCCAGCAATCACACTACTGGGTATTTACCCTCAAGATACAAATGTAGTGATCCAAAGGGTCACATGCACCCGAAGTTTATAGCAGCAATGTCCACAATAGCCAAACTATGGAAAGAACCTAGATGTCCATCAACAGATGAATGGATAAAGAAGAAGTAGTATATATACAATGGAATACTATGCAGCCATCAAGAGAAATGAAATCTTGCCATTTGCAACGACGTGGATGGAACTAGAGGGTATTATGCTAAGTGAAATAAGTCAGTCAGACAAAGACAATTATCACATGATCGCTCTGATATGAAGAATTCGAGAGGCAAGGCAGGGGGTCATGGGGGGGTGGGGAAGAGAAATGAAACAAGATGGGATGGGGAAGGAGACAAACCATAAGAGACTCCTAAACTCACGAAACAAACTAAGGGTGGCTGGGAGGTAGGGGGATTAGGGTTATGGACATTGGGGAGGGTATGTGCTATGGCAAACGCTGTGAAATGTGTAAGCCTGATGATTCACAGACATGTACCCTGGGGCAAATAATACATTATAAGTTAATAAAAAATTAAAAAAAAATGCCTGCTGCCCACTTCTTCCCTCGGGTCCCTGATGTTCTCCTCAGAGGGTCTTTCCTTTCCGTGTATCCCTTTCTCACATATCATGACACTGAATCCCTTTTTCAGGATTTTGTTGTTGCTGGTGTCTCCCCTTCCCTGCCCCTGCCTGGAAGTTAAGTTCTATGAGAGTGAAGATCTTTGCTTTGTTTGCTGAGCTAGTCTGAGCACCTATGAGAGTATCTGGCACATAGTAGGTGCTCAGCAAAAATTTGGTGACCAGACAACATGTTCCTGAGTGAGGAAGAGAACAGTGCACACGAATAACACCATTTCTGGGATAAGTTGTGGATTTACACATATGTGTATATTTACACAGATACACGTGTGTGTAGTAGTGAGGGCACATGTGTTTGTACTGAGTCTGTGTGCACACACACAGCTCAGCGGGGACACATGGTGCCTACACAGAAAGGATTAACACTCAGGTTGAGGGGTTCAGCATACATTTAAGCTTTTTTTCTTAAATGAAGGTCGATTTATATTGTCTGATTCTTGCAGGGAATAAATAATATTTTTATAATCTGAAAAACATAAAGTTTAAAAATATGGATTCTTGGTTTTTTTTCTAGGGTATTTTTTTCTGACTTTGATTTTATCAAATGAGATGGTTAAAACAAAGTGCACTTGACTTTCTTGAGACAGCGAATTGCCTTTTTGTTGCACCTGTCAATGAGGAAATCCTGTAGGTCAGGTGTGTGGGGCCAAGGACAGCCCCTAGTTCAGGGTGCTTCCTGTCTGCAAGGGTGTAGAAATTTTTTCAACAGTGACATTCATGAACTCAGCAGTGGAAACCCCAGGGAAAGCCAGGCTAAGTAATCATTAGTTTGCTCTGAGCTGCCTATTAGCCGAAAATCCTATCACTCAACTTCCCTGGAATTACTAAACTCTTTTAAGTTTGCGCTGTTGTTTATATAAGCTTCTTTTTTGTTTTCTTATTTAAACATTCAGTCAAGTACATTGTGGAAAATGCAGAAATAGGTAAGAGAAAAGAAAATAAGACAAGCTGTGTACTAGCTGACTGCGTCTGACCACTGTCAACATTTTGGGGTTTCCTTTGTCATTTCTGTGCATATATGTAGAGTCCATTCTTATGTCAAAAATTATAATTATACCTTATCAATAATTGCTTTTTTCATTCAAAATGATGGCCTAAGAGTTTTCAGATCATGAAAGAAATTTAAAACACCTGCTTTTTATTGGTTTCATATTTCAATAGATGAATTTTTCCATGAATTCATTATTGGTCTACCCTCAAACATTTAAATTGTTTCCAAAAATCTTTCCTATCATCAATGGTGTTGCAGTGTGCACTCATGAATATTCATCTTCAGCTGTGAATCCTAAAAGTGGTACCCCTGAGTTAAGGGTATATATTACCCTGGTCATTTTCACAAAAAGTTAAATTTACACTTTTTCCTTTATTGTTGTTGTTTGCTATGACTTTCTCCTTGCTATGAACAAATACTACCATTAAGCAAAACAGAACTTTTTGGCTAAAGAGATTCATCCTGGCATACCCACTTGGAAGAACTAGGCAGAAGATAACCAGGCAATGTCCCTTCTGGAATTTGCTCTCCTGTGGCCCTGGAGTAGGGAGAGTTCCTCACCTATTAAGGAATTGTTTTGTGGTAGTAAAGAGCATTTGTGAGTAAAGGGTACCACATCCTTTCTTCACATCCAAGTAGGGGACATACTTGACCTTGTTCTATCTTTCCACCTCCGTTCCCTTGAGAACCTGATAAAGACATCATGCCATTCGTCTTACCAGGAAACATAGGTCTGGGTGAAAATGACCACTGAGTAGAATAGTTCATGGGCCTGGAGAGCAGCAACAAATGAACTATAATTATATGGTGGGGAGCACAACTCTGTATTCCCCTTTGGGTGATGACTCTTGTCACTGGGTACATTCCTCCCATGGAAACTCTCCTCCCACTGAAGACCATGCTTACGCAGCACGCTGGGCTGACTCGCTTTCCCGGACCACCTCCACCTGAGGGTTAGCGAGCTTGATGGCCATCTTCTGGGTCGGCACATTTAGCTAAGCCTAAAATGGTGATCCTTGCTGCTGTTACAGACGGAAAGACTTGGATCCCAATCCTGTGATCTCTCCTCCAACTGCATACACACGCTTGAAACCTGGTTTTCTTGTTTGTAGACTAGGGAGGTTAGTAGTAGCCCACATCCCCTCGGTCTTATTTAGGTGAATGAGAACATAGGTCCCAAAGTAGAGTCTGACCCCAAATTAAGCAGCCAAGAGATAGTGGTAGCAGAAGTTGTGGTTGTTGCATAAAAATTAACATGAATATTCTGAATGTTCTAGTGAGGGCTGGCTTCATGGATGTAGGACCATCCCTTGGAAAGACCCCATGCTTGGTTTAATGCTCTGCCGTCATTATACTGAAATTCCTGGTGATTCCTGAACAAGGGTGTGCTTTTGCTGTTTGGCTTGGTTCTGGGCACAGCCAATGATGGAGCTGGTTCAGATTCCAGCGTAAGATAAGCCTGATAAATTAAACCTGTTTTATAGGGAGCCCAGAGAGGCATCCTCAAGAGCTCAGGCAGAAGTCTGCCTGAGGAGGGGGAAGGTCTGGCAACAGCTCGTGTGCACACAAAACCTCTGATTTCTTCTCCGCAACTCGATGGCGGAGGTAACACTCATCCCCATTTGATTGGTTAGAAACTTGAGGGACGTAGAATTTCCATTTCCCACAGTCACTGGGCTGGTGAGCACTGCCTTGGACTGTTTTGGAGACTGAGTGTAGTTTGGGGCAGGTTCTCCAGACCCACAGGCTCCCTCACACGGGACCGCGTGAAACTACTCTTCTCGGTGGGTCCTCTCTGCCTCCAGGGGTGGAGGGGCGTCATTTTGTGCAAAGCCTTTCCTGGAGGCTGGAGAGTCCATTAAGCACATAGTAAACTTTCCACGTCCCGGGCTCTGGAGACTTGATACAAATCAACCTCCTGCACTCACACGTGGAAGAGCAGAGCATGGTCTCCCTTTGTTTCTGTGGTGTTCCAAATGGTGCATAATAATGTGACTGCTCCAGGCGCTTGGAGCCCAGGTCTCCCCGTGATAGCCTCAGGTCCTCATTAACTTTCCCAAGGACAGAGTCATCTTCTGTGGCTCTAATGATGCGTTTCTGCGGGCACTGCTCTTGGAGGCCTTATTGGGTGTCTTGACTGCTGTCAAACCTTGGAGGAAAATGATCATTCCTGCCTTTCAGAGCGAGGAGAGTAAGCTCTAAAGAGTGTATCCTCCACCTGATGGGGCCATTCGGGGCCTGTTTCTCTGCCATGTTTGGGAAGGACTCTTCCAAGGTCACTGGTTCTAGACCTCTTTGGTATTCAACTTCACCTGACCTAGTCCAATCATTTCTTGTGTTTTCAGGCAAAAGTCACTTCCTCGACTCCCTAGACTGATTTCAGGGCTCTGACCATGGACCCCTGAACTTCTCAGTTAGGAACTCCAAGCACTTTTTTGGACTCTTCATTATCTGTTGACCCCATTAAACCTGAACCTTCATGACAGTGGCTACTGTGCCTACCTTGCTCATTCCTGAATCGTCTGCATTTCCAACAATGTCTGATGAATATAGCCAGCAAACATGTCTAGAATTCTCTCTTTGGAAAAACCAGCCATGTACATGAAACTTTGAGATGATCTATAAGATCTGAGACTCCCTGAGGTGATTCATGCAGATGTCCATGCATTGTAGGATATAAAACGTCTTCTCAGGGCTCTGGTATATCAAATACCATAATCTCCACTACAAAAATCTGCTGAGAGTAGTTCAGACACCATTTGGATGTCTCCAGTGGTGGTGAGCTCACTACCTCTTTGAACATTCCATTGATGAAATAAAGTACTGGAAGGTAGGTGGGTGAGTGGATGCTTGGATGGATGGATTCACTCATTGAATAGTTTTTATTGGGTGCCTTCTCTGTGTCAGGCCATTTTCTAGGGAAACAAGGGTAGAAAAAACAAAACCCTGTTCTCTAAGGGCCATATTCTAAGAAAGAGGGCAGACAACATTCAAATAAATAATTAACATGTCAAGCTTGATTATTGCTATAGGAGAAGTAAAGCATGGCAGCCAGAGAGATGGGAAAGAAAGGCTTTTTAAAATAGACTAGGCAAGAAAGATCTTCCTGACACCTGAATAAAGTGAGGAAGACAGCCCTGAGAAAATTTAAAGGAATTTAGAAGGAACAGTGAGAGCAAAGGCCCTGTGGTAGGAAGGCCAGGAAAGCTGCCATAGGCCTTAAAGGTCATCATAAGGATGTAAATTTTCCCCAGGTTTGATGGGAAGCCATTGGGGGTTTTAGAAGGGGAGTAGAGTGGTCCCATTTTAAAAGGATCCTTGTTTTGTGGAGAGGAGACTCTAGGGCAGAAGGTTGGGAATGTGGAGATCAGTGAGGAGGTGACTCTGGTCCCCCAGGTGAGGGTTTGCTTGGACACATTTGTCCTTCAATCACCCAGCTCACAGCTCTGTGCCTCTCAAACAAAAAGATGTACTTTTCCCCAAGGGAGGTGCAGATATCCCTGCTCTTGATACTCTGCTTTCTGTTGGCATGGCAGAGGAATGAGTCTGGTTGGGTTGGGTTGGGTTGGGTTCTGGATACGTGGGTACCTCCTTCCCTGACCAGATTCGATGGTAGGCTTGGATCTGGGTCTGCGAGCTTGAGAAGGCTAGATAATACGACATTTCTAAGTCTCCTTCAGTTAATTCAGTTAACTTTCTCTCTGGTGTCCATCCACATGGATTGCTAGGCAAATCTCTCTGCTACCACCAGATCTCGTGCCTCACCTGGGTTGTCCAAAGGTCCTGGGGTCTTTCACTGAAACACTAAGAAGCGGCTGCTGGTTATCTCTGAGATACCTTCTGCTTCACTTCTCATCGTCCTTGGAGGTCCGAGTTCCACTGATTCTACGCTACAGTGGGGAAACAGAAAATTGTGGTAAGGCTGGAGGTCCCTGTTTGAGACGGATGACACGGAGGTGGCTCTCACTAAGCGAGGATATATTTAAGTCAAAGAAATTAATCTGTGAACTCTTCACGTTAATGCAATCAACACCGTACTAATGTCCTTTCTGGAAAGAGAGCATATACATAAGTAAACACATTTGTCTTCTTTAAACACGGTTCTCTAGTGCATCCTGTGGTGATTAACACACATTGATCTTGACTCCAGCCACACGCACGTTAGCAGACGAAGCAGTCCTAAGAAGCAAAGCTCTAGTGCAGGATCTGTGGGCAACAGCACGTGGGCGGTGCGTGGGATTTGAGTAAGGATGTTTCTCTTCTTGCTAGACTTCCCGCAAACTCGGAGCAAGAGCTACCACGGTCTATATCACAGGGAGGACGGTAGGAGCAGGTGATCCTGGGCTTGGGTCGTTCCAGTCTCTGTGCGAAGTGTATAGAACCAGGAATTCTCTTTTCCTTTTCTTCCTCACTGTGAAATAATGACAGCGGTGATTCACGTATTGATCAATATTTATTGAAAGCCTACTAAGAAGTAAGGAGCGGGCCCTTCCTGTCCTTGTGGAGCTTATACTCTTGTATGTGAGCAGATGGTAAGCAAATCAGCAAATACAAGTATCAGGTTAGGTTCTGTGAAAAAAAAAAAAATGACAGCAAACTGATAGAGAATGGGAGGGGGAGGGGAGTCATGGGAAATCTTGAAGAACATTCCGGGCAGCAACAGTGCAGAAGTCTGAAGTGGGGGCATGCTTTGAATTGTAACAGTAACTCATTCACAGTGAGAATTTACTTAACAGACAAGTGAATACATAAAATAAAAAGGGTATGGCGGAATCTCGTCGTGACCTTTTCCATGTACTTTCACTGACATTCACCTAAGTTTTGGGAAACATGCTTAGGAATTTCAGCTTTGTCACGGGAGCATGGTAGTGGGAGCTGGCCCAGCCACCCGGACAAAACTCTTGGGTGTCATATCTTAGGGGACGGAACTATAGGTTGGGGGGAGCCTGGGTCCCTGAGCCAGTGGGAGCCCCATATCAGCTGTGAAGTGCTTCTCCTCAGATGTGTTACCAGAGAGAGATTGTTCTTCAAGATTTCTACGTCGTATGGCGAATGAGCTCCATGGGGAAGCCTACGGTGGGAGAATTTCAACATGGACCATTGAGGTCATCTCTGCACTCTTTGAGATGATGGGTAAAGCACAAGGCATTAAATCCTGGGGAAAATCTGAGCTCATGAGAGCAAGGAGAGACTTAAGACCTGAGCAACCGTGTGCAGGAAAGTTAAGAGTCGTAGAAGAACAAAGGAGGATTGTTTGGTCTCCTGAGAATAAGTCATATATAAGGGACTCTAAAAGGTCAGCAAGCAATTTGAAATCTGGGCTCCTTCTATTATCTACAGTTCCTTCTTTCTGTCAGCCCTTGACCTCTGGGCTCGGGTTTGCGTTGAAGCTCTGTCTCACGGTTGTTTCCAAAATTGCAGGTGGCGATTTAAAATTTTCCCAGCAGGTGGCGACGTTTGCATTTGGAAAAAAAGGAAAAGGGCACAAAAGCACGAGCATCTTTTTGTTTAAGCATGTCTGCTGGGTCCTCTGATTCCCGCCCTAGCCAGGGTTTATCGCTCATAAAGTAAAAAGAGCTTACACACTTTCCCTTTTTTATTTATCTTAGGGTACTTTCCTTAGATCCTTGCCACCCCAAGACCATAATATTTATTCTGTAGCAATTGCTGTGCAAACCGTATACGAGGGGGAACATCTGTACTATTCTCGGCATCCTCTCTAGAAGCATAGCTGCAAAAGTAAAAGAATGGAAGAAAAGTGCGTGCACACAGATGCTTGGGGAACCGTCTGGAGGATGAGGGTAGCAAAAATGAGCCGTAGCTTCCACCCCAGCTTTCTAAGACCTGTGGATTCCCACAGAAGGTCTGCTGCCAAAAGGCCTGTTTAAAGTGATAGGATACAGAACCATTTTTAAAAGATTTTTTTTTCCAGCCTGTCCGTTTGCAGAAGCTCAGCACAAAGGGACCCAATCAGAAGTGCACGGCCGTTTCCACACGACGGTCAGCAAGGGGTAAATACCAGAGCTGTGAGGGCAAGGTGTTGGAGGAGACAGAGAGAGTGCGAGAGAAAGAGACCCCCCAGCAGGCCGGCTTTAAACTAGTCATTTGTTTCTTTGACCCCATAGATGGCGGCCCCATGTAGATGTCCTCAACCTCCACGGGACAGCACTGAATCAGGACACATCCTTAGGAGTTCACGGTCATCTCTCGGAGCGAGAGCTACCACGGTCTGTATCACAGGGAGGACAGTAGGAGCAGGTGCACAAGCCCGGGAAGGACGCAACGCTGTGGAGAGCTGGTCTGCGGCCGGCAGGTATGAAGTGCTCAGCAAGGGTTCATAACTTCTCCTTGGAGGTCAAGGTGTGTTAACAGATTTAATCTATTTATTCTACTGAGATCCCTCCTCCCCCAATTCTGGTCCCTTCTCTCCTCTGTCCAGTTCTGTTTCTCATATCTGTCCATTCACAATCTGCCTCTCCTCTCCTAATGGGAATAAACCATTTCTTCCCTTTTTCTCGGCGTATTTCCTCCCTTCTCCCTTGGCCTTCTGCTGGCCGTGCTCTCCACATCTCTCCCCTCCTCCTCCTCTCATTTATGGGAAGCCGATCATGGGCATGATTGCCTGCAAACCTCCTGGATTTCCCCCATGAAAAATGGAGCAAAGACTGGTCCTTTTCCACGTAAAAGAACATCTCTTTGGGGTGGACTGCGCCCCGCCCTGGGTGCCTCGGGGTGGAAAATGAGGGGAGAGAGCAGGAGAAGCAGACCAGAGCTGCTTTGAGCATCGGGCTCACCGGGGGCGGCACGACTGGCCTGCCTGCTACCACCCTGCCGAAGGGGCCCCCGCGGGGCATCACAGGTGGGGCCCAGGGGTGCGGGACATCCTCCTCTTGGCCGCAGTCTGCCCTGCAAACTTCAACTGTGGCCAGCAGACTGTATCATTTAGCAATGGAATTTGTGTGCAAGGCTCCATCTGGTCTGCGGGTAGCTGGCTAAAGTTGGTTTTTAGGCTGCGGGCTTTTTATCAGTGGGCGTAGCTTCAGGAAGTTTCAGCCCCACCTGCCCAGAGAGACAGCAAGCCTGAAAACCAGGGGGAAATTTCTTATTACAAAAGACCATGCAGCTGCCTAGCCCTGCTTGCTCTTCCTCACTGGGCATCACCGAAGCCACAGCTCTGAGACCCTCACTGACCTGCTTGGTAAACATGTGGCCTCTCGAACCTTCCCCAGAGTCTGTGCTAAATGGGCCTTTGCCAGCGGCTGGCTCTTAGAGCCGCCCATTCCAGACTGGGATGTTGCTCAGATCTCTGATTTCCGGGCACAGGTTCGCCTGGGTGTGGTAGGTGTGGTCTTGCTTTCCTGGCAGGCAGGATAGATGAGTTGCTATTCCCAAATCCCTTCCAGCTCTAAGTCTTATGACTGGTAGCAGACTAGCCTGTGGGGGAGGGGGGCTCAGACCAGCCTCATTTATTCAGCAAATGTCACAGAGCCTCCCCACACCATTCTGGGCATGGCAGCTCTAAGATGAGTTTGGCAAACTTCCTGCTTTCCTGGAGAATCCATTAGAGTGGGGTAGATGTAGGCAATGCATGGCACAGATACAATGTGTCAGGTGGCAATAAGGCTGGGAGGGAAAATGAAGGGCAGTGAGAAGGGAAAGCTGTGTGATAGAAATGATATTTGGTGGGGAGCTGAGGGAGGGGGCAAAGCAGTGCTTTGGGGAAAGAACATTTTGACCAGTGAGAATAGCACATGCAAAGGCCCTGGGGGTAGAAGTGGAAAGAATGTTTTGGAAGACCAGCAAGGAGTCCAGTGTGGCTCTGCTACATTAGGAAGAAAGTGGTAGCAGAGGAGGTTGGTGCCATCAGGGTGGGCATCACAAAGGCAGTAAAAAGCTTTGCAGACCCTGTCTTTTGAGTTTCACTCCGAGTGAAACATGATGCTTCTGGAGCGTTTTAAGCAGAGGTGTTATCTAATATGACTTCAACATTTTAAGAGGCTCTTCCATTTTCCTTGTTTTTCTAAAGGAGAATATGCATGTATATAAAGTTACATGTAAATATGTACAATTTGGGGGCACAACTCATTTACCTTTGTAATAAGAAAGTCATTGTGGAAGCTGCTTTGAGGTCTGACCTGCTGCCTATCCTCCCTGGGGACATCTGAGCAGAGAGTGACAACCCATAACCTCCTTTTTCTTAAGCACCAGCTAGAGGCGGGGATGCTTGAGAAAGGGTGGGAAAGGTTGGGTAAGGAACATGAAACACAGGCGAGGGAACATGATTTGTAAGATCTCCTTGATCACTGCACGGCTCTATGAGAATGCGCTGGGAGAAGCTGGTGTTCTTATTACACAGAATGCACACCGATGCAAAATGACTCAAGAGAGAGCCTTCTGGTGTTAATCAGGTGCTATGTATATTTTTAGAAGAATGTGGGACAATAAAAGAAATAATTCATAATGAGACCACAGGATGTTTCAGATAGGATGCGTATGTGTATGTGTGTGCACGTGTGTGTGTAATGTTTTTTAAATGGAGAGTTCTTAAAAAAATAGCTCTTATTGAAAATGGATGTTTTGGTTCTCCTACAACAGAGGTAATCTGGTTTTGTATCTGGGTGAGCGTCTAGGAGGGTATTTTGTCCAAATCAAGGATCTGCCCGGTATCTTTGGCCACAATTCTAAGGCTTGGCTGCAAACCTGGGCTCTCTCCCATTGTTCTGTGCTTCATGGACCACCTCCTGAAAGTTGGCTTCCGCTTACTGGTGGAGGTGGGGTTATCTGAGCTGTGAGGGAAATCCTAGGAGCCTTTCTTTGAAGTCTTTCACTTAGGTGATGAACTTGTGTCCTCTAGTCAAATTCGTCTGGATTCAGATGTTTTCTAGTGGTATCTGAATGGTGCAGTAGGTTTAGCATCCGGCTCAGGTCCTGATCTCAGGGTGCTGACGTTCAGCCCACGTTGGGCTCCATGCTCAGTGACCAGTCTGCTTGGGATTCTGTTTCCTTCTCCCTCTGTCCCCTCCTGCTCATGCTCTCTCTCTTTCTCTAAAATAAATATCTTTAAAAAATGTTTCATAGGTCGCCTGGGTGGCTCAGTTGGATGAGCATCTGCCGTTGGCTCAGGTCATGACCCTGGGACAGTCCCGGGATCGAGTCCTGCATCGGGCTCCCTGCTCACCAGGGATTCTGCTACTCCCTCTGTCCTTCACCCCACTTGTGTGTGCTCTCTCTCTCTCTCTCAAAGAAGTAAGATCTTTAAAAAAAAATATTTTCTAAATCTGACTCGCATAGCGGACATGTTTCTGATTTCTTCCTAATGTGATGTGAACCAGCAATGAACACGACATGGGCCAAACAAGTCTCCGTGGGGATAGTATGCAAAACCCATCCTTTGGCTGAATTGGTGGGGGAACCAAGGCAATCTAAACGTTACGGACCGCTCCCTTATGAGTCTTTACAGTGACTCTTGCCCAGCTGCCTGATCTGATCCCATTGCCCACACTGCAGCCATTGGTGGTGTTCCCAAATGGCTTACACGACTAAGTCCTTAACAAGCCCTTCGTGGCTGTCACCCCAGGCCCTCTCCAGCCTCACCTGGAGCTCCTCTCCTTTGTCAAGTCTGTGTTGCAGCCACACGAATATCCCCCGTTTCCGCATTTCCTCCAACAGCCGCCATGGCTGTGCTCGTTCTCATGCCTGACCCTCTCACAACCTGTGTCTCTTACCCTTTCCTTCATAATCCCTCTGCCGTTATCCCATCCAAACTCAACTTAAACCATCCTTCCCCAGCGATGCTCTTCCTGAATCCTGCCCCCAGACTGCAGTAGGCAATGAGGACCCTGGACTGACTCTCCCTTCCCAGGACGTATCACAGCTGGAATCAAATAAATAAGTTTGTCCTCTGCCAGAATCTGATCTCATCAAGGGTCGGGACCTGGCATGTCTGTCCAGTTCATGAATATTGATCATGTAACATACCTACTACACGCCACGTGCTGAAGAGATGTCTATGAATACGCGATACCCATCCCTCTGTGAGTTCTCTATTCCTGTTGGGGAGACAGAAAGAAACACATAAATAGACAAATGTTAAAGTAATTGCAAATTTTGGGAAGGGTCATAACGAAAACACAGAGAGGAATAAAGAACAGTCCTTGGGGGTTTACTTCAGCTGGAAGGACATTGTGCCGAAGAGGGGTTCACAAAATATTAAGTGAATGTTGAATAAATGATTAATGATAAAAGGTCCCCAAAGGTACCAGAAGGTCTCTAAAATCATCATGTTTGTTTTCACGCTGAGGCCGTGGTGAGTGGGAATCCCACTTGGGGCCTGGCACGAGGAGTCTGAGCTGGAGAAAATGTAGGGTTCAAGGCTGACTGGAGGAGACAGGCAGGAAATCAATTAACCACAGGACAGCCTGTTAGGTATGCAAAATGGCCTGAGCATGTGGCAGAAATTCTCAACTCAGCTCTGCCAGCACTCTGTGCCTTTGGCAAAACCACTCGACAGAGCCATAATTGTAACAGATAAAAATGCATTGAATGATTTCTAGATGTATTTTACCAAGTATTTTACATAAATTGTTTGAGCTTCACACTGACCCTATGATGTGGTGATTATATACATTATTATTATTAAATAATAACATAACAGCAATAAAAGCCATAATTATTGTTACAACATTTTTATTATTATAATGATGGTATAATTATAATCACTGTATTATCATTATTATTACATGCCACAGACTGCTCTAAGTACTCTATTAATATTCCTCACTTAATTTGCAAAGCCTCACTAGGAGGCAGTTACTACTATATCTACTAGATTGTAAATTCCATGAAGCTCCACATGCAAGAGCCTGTTTGCTTTTCCTCAGTGCATCTCCTGGGGCAGCACGGTGTTGACAAATATCTGTTGATTTGAATTGAATCTACGACACACCAAATGGTACCAAATTCTTTATCTAAGGTCATGCGGGCAGTAGATCAACTCGGATGTAAATGCTCAGTGTCGGAATCCAAAGCCCATGCAGTCAACTTCTTTATTCTGCTTGTTGAGTTCTTGCCTTTCTTTGCCTGTGATGATCTCTGAAGTTCTCCGTGGCTCTGAATCTTGACATCAAAACCATATCATGGCCCTGTGTCCATGAGTGATCTGCCCATATGCTTGGGGTGAATCAGGGAGAGACGAATTGAGGGAAGAAGGAAAGGTATTTGTGAGGAAACATTCCCAGCAATCTGAGTCCTTCCCAGTGTAGAAAAAGGGGTAGAAAGGCAAAGAGAAACAGCTCTCCCAACTAAGCTGACAAACTGGAACAGCATGGGAGTTGGTCACCAAACCTAATGCACGGGAGGAAGGAAGGCAGGTGAGTGGCCAACGAGGAAGAGTTCTAGGTCAACATTCTCAAGATTGTCATTTCTTGTCATTCCCGTAAGTTTCTTCTTTTTAGTGTAAAAACACTACTCTTTATTTTTTTTACATTTTTATGCATGCATGCATGCATGCATGTATGTATGTATGTATGTATGTAGTCTCCATGCCCAGCATGGAGCCCAACATGGGGCTTGAACTCGTGACTTTGAGAACAAGACCTGAGCTGAGATCAAGAGTCGGACGCTTAACTGACTGAGCCACCCAGGTGCTCCTAAAAACACTACTCCTAAAAATTATACAAATAAAGCATGTTTATCACAAATGGTGACATAAAACAACACCTTCAGATGGCTGCCACCCAGCATCAAAGATGCAGTAATGTATCAGTAAATGGACAGGCAACATTTAACTAGAATGAAATTTTGCCTTCAGTTCTGGGGCATATGTTTAAAACTTTGGCAGCCCTAAGTTGTGTTCTAAAGGTTGACAACAAATAAACTCAAAATTGTAAAACTGAATGGCATCCCTGTTGGAAGCTTAACATCCTAAGACACCTGGAAAGAGTTCTGCTATAGGATACTAGGCATTCAGTAAGATAAGTGAGACCACCCAGTCTGATTCACATTTTATTGTTTTAATTTCTGTAGAGCAACTATTCTTACCTGATGTGATCCTGCTCATTTATTTGCTAATTCAGTTGTCTGGCTCCTCCTATAGCAAGATGATTAAAGTTACCTTCATGCCTAGAACAAGGCTCATAATGGATGCTCAATTAATATCAGTTGTAATAATGAATGAGTGACACAGAAGAAATATACCTAATATTCTGCCTCCCCTAACTTTCCATTAGCTTCCCTCTATCCCACCTAGATACCCAATATTAGTAGCACAGAATGCATCCTTTCAAATATTTCTCTATGTTCAATATAAACAAGAACATTCACTTTTTCTTAACTGTTATATTATTAATGTTATTCCAAATCCCCTTTTAAAACTAACTCATCACAGGGATGCCTGGGTGGCTCAGTCATTTAAGCATCTGTCTTCAGCTCAGGTCATGATCCTGGAGTCCCAGGATTGAGCCCCACATTGGGCTCCCTACTCAGCAGGACGACTGCTTCTCCCCTGTCCCTCATCCCTCTCATGTTCTCTCTCTCAAATAAATTTTAAAAATCTTAAAAAATAATAATAATAAAAATAACTCATCACAGATATTCCTCCAGGTCAATAGAAATTGGTAACCTATTGATTTTTTAATCTGCATAATAATCCATAATATGAATAGACCACAAGTTATCCTACCATTCCACTAGTGATGTGTATTCAGATTATTTCCACCTTTCCCATTATAAATAATGCTGCCACAAATACCCTTGAACATATATCTGCATGTGTTTCTACTTCATTCCTATAGGTTAAAGTCCCCAAATTGGGTTTGTACTAGTTTTCTGTTGCTGCATAACAAATTACCACAAATACAGCTACTTGAAGCAATATGCATTTATTATCTCACAGTTTCTATAGAGCAAGTTTGGGTCAAGTAGGTCCTTTACCAGGCTTTCCTAAGACTACAATGAAAGTATCTTCTGGGATGTATTCTCATCTGGTCACTCGACTGGGGAAAGACCCGCCTCCAAGCTCACTCAGACTGTTGACAGAATTCATTTTCTTATAGCTGTGGAACCAAGGTCTCATTTTCTTGTTGGCTATTGGTCTAGGGCCCGTCTTAGCTCCTAGAGGTGCCCACAGCTCCTATCATGTGGCCCTGTCTACACAGAGTTCACAACATGGCTGCTTGCTCCTTTAAGGTGAACAGGTACATTTCTCTCCCTCTGGTCTGTTAAGATAACCTAATCATGGGTGTGATATCCTATCACTTTTCCTCTAATCTATTCATTAGAAGCATGTGATATGATCTGCCTGCACCAAAGAGGAGAAAATTATATAAGGCCATGACTCACTGGGGGTCACTTAGGGTGTGCCCACCATAGGCTTGCTAGGTTAAATGTAAGTATAATTCAATATTACAAGATGTGGTCAAATCACATAGTACAAGGGCTATAGATTCCCTTTCTACCAACAATGTATGAGCCTATCTGCTCCCCAATGCCCCTGATGGCTTTTTTTTCTATTTTATTTAGCTCACTCATTTGGAGATATTTAAGAGTTTTAATTGTTGGGTTTTACTTATTTTATATAGAACGATGGTTTGCTTCAGAGCCCCAAGTAAATGGATTATAGCACAGACTAGTGCTTGATAGGTCAGGTGACAGACTTGGTTTGATTGAAGCTCTATACCTGATTGGCTCTGAGACCTCGGGGGAGTTCTGCAACCTCTCTAAGCCTCAGTTTTTTTCTCTATAAAAGGGGATAACTATAACATCTGCCTTATTTAGTATTTGTGACAATTTAATGGGATAATAAATGTAAGTTCCTTAACCTTGTACCTGATAAATGGCTCTGAATGGACTGAATGGGTATAAGATGGGGCCACCATTACCAATAGTAGCAGCACTTTCAGCATCATTACAAACATTAGGGAACACCTTCTTGACCAACATTATGGGACATTGTTTTATGGAACCATCTTGCTTATTAATATCTGGAATAAGTGCCCTAGATTGAATCTAAGGAGTGGCAGGACTAATGTAGTTGGGGAAGTTGTATTTCTTTAAATATGGATCTATCTGTCTGTCTATCTATCTATCTATCTATCTATCTATCTATCTATCTATCTATCATCTATCTATCTTTATGAGAGATTAAGAAGACCATGAGTTAAATATAGAACTTGGATCTCTGGCCTTTTGAAATCTTGCTTCTTGATTCTTTCTCAACCCTATTTAGTAGAAAGTATATCTACGCAGAGCAGAGGCAGGCCATGTTTAAGGAGATGAGGCTGGTTTGTAATTTAAAACATTGGCTGAAGACTCAGATGAACTCTAATTGGAATCCTAGATCCATTTTATCTCTGTTACCTTTGGTACTATACGTTTTTGAACAAAAGATCATAATTCACTAGAAGGCTTGACAAATAGTAAATAAAATAAGTCTATGACTAAGGAACTTGGATATCGCTGACAGAGACAACAAAGAAATAACAAGTACTTGTGTGACATAGTACAAGTTAGGGAGAAGCAGGGAAGGACAAGTAGAATGGAAGTATTTTAGAAAGGAGATTTGGAGGAGGCTTCTTTGAGGAGGTAAATATCAGAGACAGAACCTGCTTTGTTAAGGTCATTATGAGGATTAACTGAGCATATCAGGTCTTGAGAATAGAATCTTACAGATACTCTCGCAATAATCTCTCCTAGTTTTTGTATCCTTTCTAAGTAATGACACAAACCTGTCCGTGTGGTCTTTCAATAAACACCCACATTTTGGAGCTGGAAGAAGTAGGCTTATGGACATGAAGATATGAATGTGTGAGCCAGAGGGCAGTGATCAGGGATGGGAAGCTAGATAACTGCCCATAACTGGGCAGCGTGATTCCAGCTGAATCACAGCATCTTCTCATCTTGGCTGAACCGAAGGGAAAAGGTGTGTGTGTGCGTGCACGCGCCCATGCATTGGCAGAGGGAAAGTTATTATAGCCCTAAGTCTCTACTTTTGAAATATTCTTTCCTTTACCAGCAATTTCTTGAGAAACTGAGATTCCATTCAGAGGGTCAACCACCTCAAACTTTCCCTGGCTGGGGATGATTTCCGCTGCTCTACTCTAGCCTTTATTTTTGCCAGTGACCTTAAGGAAACAGATGCAATGCCTATTTCACTTGGACCAGGTTTGGGGTGGACCAAGCCTGTTACTTCTTGCCATTTGCTTCTCAGATGGATTATTTCATTTACTTGTTTACACAGTGAAGCAAAATCAATGCAAAGTCATGTTTTTTTTTTCCCCACGACACGTGACTGTCCAATCCCAGTGGAAGAGTGCTTAAATTGTGTGATCCATTGCTTAAAAGGGGACAGAGCATTTAATTACAGTTTAATTATCTTTGTAGCTGTGGGGTTCAGTGGGGATTGGGTTGGTGGGTGGGCAGCTGCAGCATCTGCTGCCTTTTCTGAGAGTGAACTTGTTTGTAATACAATCAGATTCGCCGGTTATAGCTTCCCAGGCCCTATCAACTGAGAATTTCATTGCTTTTAAATTGCAAGGCTTTTGTTATCACTACAACTGTGAACCAGACAGCCAGAATCAAAGCAAAAAAGAAATGCTACCGGAGGAGGAAGATTGAGTCACAGCTTCGGTCTAGCCCAAGTTATGGTGAATGCAACATTCTGAAGATTACTGGAAACCTTAGTTCTTCATCCACAATGGCATGGGCTGCTTTTTATTTGCAACTTCCCGATGATTATCCTTGGCTCAAGTTTAATTGTGGCCTCTCTGCATTTTTGCCATAGAGGTGTCTGAAATCGATAATATAATCTTTTTTTTCCCCTCACACAAGGAAAGGGAGCAAAAACCGTTTTCATACAGAGATGATATAAGAATATAAGCATTGTGTAGATGACTTCAGAGTCAGTCTGCATCTGGCTAATAGGGTAGATAACAAAAACAGTTATCAGAGAGAAGAGCCAAAGAATAAAATGTCATTTCCCAGAACCTGGGCTACATTTTTATTTGTGATTTCAGCTGGGTGTGCATTAAAGCTCAAGGCAGCCATCAGGAGTGAATAAACTTCGTGGTGACAAAGTTTCGGCTCATGGTTGTTAGCTGTGAAGGTGGGAGTCTGTCACTTAAGCTGAGTCTGTCACTTAAGCTTCAGCTACGAGGGGACCGTACATTGGAGGTGGGGACAAAAAGCGATGAAATCTCAACGAGTCTTCAGGATTCAGCAGAGACTTTTCAGGACCAGAGGGTCTGGGAAGATGTTTTAGCATCGATGCCGGCAAAATGGTGTCTCTTTCTGGCTTCGGCTTCCGAACTTGGCGATGGTGTTCCCGAGTCAGCTGCCTGGCGTCCACCTACCACGTTCCATCATGTACTTTGCACAGATATTTAGTGCTAGGGTGGTGAGTTTTACGTGGCATTTAGTGTGCCCTTACATGTAATAAAATGTTAATTCCCCACGATTTTATTTGCCCAAATCTATCTTCCCTTACTCATATTGGTACTGATTTAGGGTTGTCGAATAACAAAATAAAGGGATAGAATCCATCAAAATTCTGGAAACTGTTGTCTTCCCTAAAAATGCAGTTTCAAAGAAAGGGAACTATAGCCTGGAGAGGCAGGGGGCCTTTTTTTGACCGAGGGCTATCTGTCAGGTAAGGGAATGGACTTTTATCTGATGCGTACCTTAGAATAACTTCCTTTTCACCATTATCCTGAGAGAGAAGAAGATCTCCCCATTGTCTCAGGAAAACGTGGGGGGTGAGAGGCTAAGGAGCTTACACGGCTGAAACATATGGCCAGATGAATTAGTTTCCTATTGCTGCAATAGTGAATCACCACCAATGAGGTGACTGAACACAGATTTATTATCTTAAGTCCGGGAAGTCAGAAGTTCGAAAATCAATGTGTCAGCAGGGTTGTGTTCCTTCTGGAGGCCCTAGGGAAGAATCTGTTTCCTTGCCTTTTGCAGTTTCTAGAGGCCACCTGCTTTCCTTGGCTCAAAGCCCACTTCCTCTGTCTTCAAAGCCAGTGGCCCAGAATCTTCAAACCTCTCGACCTCTGACCTCTGCTTCTGTTGCACTTCGCTGTCTCTGACCTTCCATTGGACCCACCAGATAATCCAGGATATCCCCCAGGATAATCCCCATCTTGACTTAATTACATCTGCAAAGTCTGTTTTGTCACATAAGGCAACATTTAGAGGTTCTGGGGTTTGGGACATGACATCTGTAGGGGGCATTATTCAGCTTACCATAATATCAGACCTATAGCAGTTAGGAGAAGAAACCAACCCTATTCTTGAGGATACCTCTGGACAAAAGGGCTTGTGGTTCACAAACTTATGGAAATTTCTAGAAAAAAATATTTAAATGAATGATAGAATCATATATATATATGTTTCTATATATATATATATTATATATATATATATTATATATATATGATGCTCCTTGATTCAATTCAGGTGGATGATTCAGCCTCTGCAGAACCCATCTACCTCCCTTCCCTCTTGGAGTGAGTGATTACTGCACACATGTCCTTGAAACCCTTCCCACCCTAACACAATCCCCCTGCATTCCCTTCATACCAGGAATAAGATCCCATATGTATTTAAAAAATAATAATAATTCTAGGGGCACCTGGGTGGCTTAGTCTTTAAACATCTGCCTTCGGCTCAGGTCATGATCCCAGGGTCTTCGAATCAAGCTCCATATCAGGCTCCCTGCTTGGCCGGAAGCCTGCTTTCCCTCTTCCACTCCCCTTGCTTGTCTTCCTGCTCTTGCTGTCTTTCTCTCTGTCAAATAAACAAATAAAATATTTTTAAAAAATTAACTCTAGAAGAGAGGTGATCTATCCCACTTTAGTTTTATATGCACTTCCAAATTTATCATCAATTCCATGACTTGTGAAGACCTAAGCTCACGAACGTTTGTGTGTTGGGTGGGTGTAGTAGGCAGAATTTTGGCTCTTATAATATTCCCAGTTTTGCACCTGGGAATGCTATGTTATCTGGCAAAAGGTCCTTTGCAGATGCAATTAAGTTTGCTAAAATAGGGAGCATCCTTAATAGGCTGACCTTAAAATAGGGAGGTTATCGTGGATTATCAGAGTGGGCCCAGTATAATCACATGGGTCTTTAACATAGAGCTTTCTCCTGCTTGAGAACAGAAACAATTCAGAGCAATTGGAAGCAAGAGAAGGGATGGATCCACTCTTGCTGGCTTGGGAGACGGAGGAGGCTACGAGTCAAGGGATTTGGACACAAATGGCCACAACCAGTCTGTAACCTCTGGAACACTGTAGCTCTTGTTGCAAGATCCAGGGTGGGTGGCCTGGGTAGCAACTGAGTTCATAACACACCCCGGTAACAGATTTAGTCCGTTCAGCTGACCCATGAGTTTGTGAAACTTTAGTCAACCTGTTTCTTTCAGGGTCACTCTGCCAGAGTCCTTTTCAGAGCCTGGGTCATGGCAGCTACCCAACCAGTGAATGATAGAAATATTCACTGAAAAGGACCACAGGTAGTGGTCAGAAGACAGTGATGAAAACATACAGAGTTCAGTAGCTCCATTAAAAGTTGGGTTTTGAGTAAATCGCCAACAAAACCCATCTTGGTTTTTGTGTCTGTTAGCTATTCCTCAAAAATCTTTTTTTTTTTTTTTTTAAAGTTCATGAGAGTTTAGCCCATCCTTAGCCCATTCTAGTGACGTGTGAGTACTGATACCAAAATAAGTACTGTCCAGGTGCTGGTGATATGGGCATGAAATTCAATATCCACTCACAGAATTCACGGTCTAGCAAGTCAAGGAAACACACTTAGTTTCCCGATCACTATGCTTCTTACATCTAGATTCCATTTGAGGCATCTTGATTAATTGAGGTTTTATGGGTATGTGGAAGAGTTGCCATCTTAATCATAATATCCTTTTGAATTTCTGTGTATTTCAGACCAAGTGCCCTGAATTATACAGAGGTAAGGTGCTTCTTGTGACAAGTGACGGCCATTTTCTATGAGTAAATTACATATGTTTATTTTCCCATTATATCCTCAAAAACACTGTGTGATAGAGATTTGTACCCTCCATGTGCAGGAAAGTAATGAAATCTGAAGCTAACTATCTTGTTTGAAGTTATTCACCTAGCAATGGTTTTATTAATCAAGAAGCTTTAGAAGCAAATGGGGAAGAAAACCATCTAGATTGACAGAATAAAAGGAGGATGTTACTTTGTAAAATTGAAAAGCTTAGGAATAGAACCAGGGACCATGCTATTAAATCGCTGTCTTTTTAGATTTTTTTTTCTTGTTTTGTTTTGTTTGGATTAGCTTGATTCAGCATGCACATTTCATCCCTTTGAGCTTCTCTGCATATCTAGGATACAAAAAGGCCATCTATTTTATAATAGTCCCATGAAAAGTCACAGGACTGAGTTTTGTTGGAGTGAAATTCCTGAACCAAGGTCAGAGAAATTCAACTTGCTATTGTGGGAGATGGTATTTTCCCAAAATGGTCACAACAATAACCCACTCTGGTAGGCTCTTGCAAGAACCTTGCCATGACCTATTGGAAGATAGTTTATCCCTTTTCTAGAAATTGGGTGAGTTTTTGTGATTGCCTCAGTGAAGAAAATGGTGAAAGTGATGCTGTAGAATGTCCAAGGCTAGATCATAAAAAGTGAGCATGCTTCATCTGGATCTTTGTCTCTTAAAGATACCTTTGCAATACAGCTATGTTGCAGGGAGACCCAAGCCCCATGCAGGGGCTAAGTGCAGGAATTCTGGGCAACAAAGTTAAGGTCCCAGCTGACAGCAAGCACTGTGTACCAGTCTTACATGAGTAAGACTTCAGATGATTCCAGTCCCTGCCTTGCAGCTGACATTGAGTGGGGCGGAGATGAACTATGTTACTGAACGCCACCTGGAGAGCATATTTGTGGACAAAAAGGGATGCTTTTCTTTATCTTAAGCCACTATATTTTGGGGAGATTTGTTGTGCAACCATGGTAACAGGAACTTTGATCATATCTGAGTTCTGTGAGTACAATTGGAGTTGGAAAAGTATAGAATGGAAGTTCTCTAACTTTGGCACTGAATCATCTGCAGGGACATAGAATAAAGGGAGGTGGTTTTCTGACATAAAAAATGGGGTGACATGGCCAGAAGAGGGAGGATGAGGATTAACAGACACAACAATAGTTACCCTTACAGTAGTAAAGGAAATCTCTCAATGTTGTCTTCAAAATTCATTCTCTTCTTACTTCATGAGGATGTTCTTTCCATACCATGAGTTCTCCATAGTCTAACTGGGACAGAATGTAAAATATAAATTATAATATAACACGAAAGGTGATTATCCTTTCCACTAGAGCAGATAATTGAAGACTGGCTGCTTTAGGTAGCATGCATTCTGTCTCCGTTTCACAGCCTGTGAAGGTATCGTCCAGTAGGACTGAGGTGGCTCCTGAGATAGAATTCCTTGCCCTAGTGTCTACGAGGGGAGTAACAGATCCAAATCATATTTGATGTTTTCATTGCTTATTTATGTAAGTTTTCATGTGGCAAAAAAGGAATCTGGGTCCAGAAGGCAAATGAAAAATGTTCATTGAATTAACTTGAAATTACATTCATATCATATTTCTTCCCTGGACTTGGTCTCTAAGCATCAACGGTAGAGTAAGCACATGTTGATCACATGAATTTCACTGGAGCTTAGGGGGGCAAAGTGGCTACCATGGTAGGCTGACACACTGATAATTTGTTATGAGCCCCCAAATGGGACTATGCTACAGGAATGCCTTCTGATGGGTGCACAGTGACAGAATAATTTATAATCAATCATTCAATATTCCACATACTGATGGCGATGTCATTAATGACATTAATGTCATTTTAGGGAAATAAAATTCTTCCCAAGTTCTAAGTGGTTAACAGTTGTCTTGCCAGTATTCAAGTGAGAAAACAGATCTGGGAGATATTTCTACATCTTAAATGGAGTAACTGGTTCCCTGCCTCTAACCATTCCATATAAATTTGCTGATTCATCTTACCGAGTTATCGCTGTACAAAACCACCTGCATTCTATTACCTGCTTCTTAGACCAAAACAAGCAAACAAAAAAACTAAACACCAATTCTCTGTTGCATAAAGCTTCTCTGAGGACCTATGTAGCCTTCTGAGCCTTAGCCCCATCCCACTACTAGCCTTGTCTCCTTTGTGTCTATAGGCTGTCTTAGGTGTCTGTCATTTTGCCTAGGCTAATTCCTCTTCCAGAGGTACCTTCTCTCCATTATCCACATTTTACATGCCGTGTCAGTTTCTTAGACACAATTTAAGGCATTTCTACTCTTTCTTCTATATTCTTTTTTTTTTTTAAGATTTTATTTTATTTATTTGACAGAGAGATCACAAGTAAGCAGAGAGGCAGGCAGAGAGAGGGGGGAAGCAGTCTCCCTGCTGAACAGAGAGCCCAATGCGGGACTCAATCCCAAAACCCTGAGATCATGACCGAGCCCAAGGCAGAGGCTTTAACCCACTGAGTCACCCAGGTGCCCCTATTTCCTCTATATTCCAACAACACTATGTATTTAAATTTATCTATAGATGTGTATATATTTGTATTTTAATTATGTTGTCCATGTATAAAGCACCAAGTAAACTGAGAACTCATTGACAATTAGATCATGTATAATTCATCTTAGCATTCAAGGCATGCTTTATAATAAACGATGCATGAATGGGTAGATGGCTCATTGACCAAGTAAATCATAATCAAGTTTGACAGTATGGCACTGTCTTGGGTACTCCAACTTTATAGTAAGCTTTGAAGTCAAGTAACAGAAGTTCTCTTTGTTAATTTTCAAGACTTCTTTGGGTAGCCTAAGTTTTTTGAATTTCCATATAAATTTTAGATTCATGTCAATTTTTATTAAAAAAAACCCCCAAAACAAAAAACCCACAGAACCAAAACCAACAGAATTATGATTGAGGTTGTGATACTATTGAGTGATTCAACTCATAATGTAGTATATGTCCCCATTTACCTAGTTCTTCTTTGATTTCTCTTAGTAATCTTTTGTAGTGCTTAATGGAGCCATCTTACATTATTTTACCTCTTTCTTTTTGGTTCCTTTTGATGTTATAATTCATCTAACCCTTGACTTCTTCCCTTCCCTTTCTCTCTTCCTACCTTACTTGTCCTCCCTCTACCACTCGCTCCTCTCCATCTTTCATCCAGCAAATGTATTTAAGTTGTGAAGTTGAGTGTGCATATCCCGTGACTTCTTGTTAGTGGGTTTTTTTCCAGAATCTTCTCCTAGGTTATCTGAGACAATGTATTCTTTTACAGGAGAATGGTTTTCTGAGGCTTCTGTAAAACTGCAGAAACTCCATGTACTTTCTCACAGAAATTTCTGGAGATTCTGGGTATTTGGATGACAAATCTTCATTTCCAATTCTGAAGGTGCCTTTTGTTTCATGGGCTGTTTCTTTGGAGATCTTGGTGGGTGATTGGTGCTCCTCATTAGAATACATTCTCACCTGAAGGCCTGTTACCACCTTTTTTTTTTTTTTTGGATATGTTTCAAGTCAACTTAGATCCTTCTAATTTTTTAAAACTATTATATGGAATAACTGAATTGATAAGGGTTTGCTTAATACTAATAAATGAAGAAATTGGTAGCAAGCAGAGCTTTTCAAGTTATTTTTTGGTAAAATAAAAATCTATGTATGTTGTCATCACGATTCTTCACTTCAAGCTCCATTCATAATGATTTTAGGTTTGACTGTATTTCATACTTGGATCATTCTAAAACATTAGGTTTAAGCATGAAATTATAGTTTGTGATGGTCAAAAATTGTCAAATATCAGTAATTTCACATGTTCAACTAATAGATGAATTTTTGCTCTGTGTACCTGTTAGTGAATGTGTCATGCTTCTACTTATAATCGGTGAATTTTTAAAAAGGAAAAAGGAAGCTTCATCATTCATTTCCCCCCCAGAATGTTGTACAAGACAGATGATACCTCCTCAGATGGGCAGCTAGGTGACTCCTTTTCTCAGCAAAAACTTGAGAATCTGGATCAATTTCTCCTCAAATGCCTTCTTTCTTCTTCACCAGAAAAAATATATATGCAATTTGGAAGAAGTCTCTTATCAGAATGCATTTTCTCATGTTTTTACACTGAGAGATAAAGATTATATTCCTAACAAATACGTCTTGGGTTTTAAAATTTCTACTTTAGCAAATCCTGAGCAGGCATTTTCCCTGTATTTTTTTTTTTTTTTAATATCTTGAGGATATAGAACTTTAGTGAACTTAGATGTGTAATTCAAAAACTTTGCAACTTTCAATAAATATTATCAGTCCCTTCACAGAAGGAAAAAACTAAATTCTGGTTTTGAATAAGGGATTTCTGCTTCTCAGACTGTGCGATTAACCCAAGGCTTCCAGACTCTGACTGGTCTCTTAATCTCCTACTCAATCAGAGGTCGAAGATCATATTGGGGCTGGGGGCTAAGTGAATAGCCCATTCAACTTTTAGCAATGCCTGAATGTACAAAGAATAACAGAGTAGAGGGCTGGTGTCAGGCAAGTTCAATCCTCATACCTGCCTGTACCAAATCAGATTTTAAAAGAGTAAAAATTGTAAAATCACTCGAAAAGAGATTCTAAAACATACTGTCGCTTACAAGAAGATAACCAGTTATTTGGAGTTAATATGTGATTATCTGGTCATGTGGGAAAGAACGATCTAAAGAAACCAAAGTGTGCGGGCAGGTCTAAGTCTGAAGTGTTCAGGAACATGAGTAGCGGGGGAAAGTAGTCACAGATCTATAGGAAGCGGTTTAGGAAGACTAAAGGTCGTGATGCATTAAACCTTGTGGAAATATTATCCAAAGGAGAAAATGCTTCATAGTGATGTGTCAGGCGAGAAGACAAATTGGAATGGCACATCTGCTTGGGGCGTAGTGAGAAATGAAATGACGGCACAGCCATTCATTCATTTTGTCTCCATCTTCTTTACCAAGAAATCTGACCTTCAGTCTAAAAGTGTCAAACAAGCATCATTAAGGGGAGGATTAAAGACATATTACAGCATTAAAATAAGTTGGTAAAGTTTTGGTTGGTTTAGTTTTTCCAGGGTTGGTAAAGTTTTTCCAGAAAGGCCTAGAATCTTTAAATAGTTCTAGTTTGGGGTGCCTGGGTGGCTCAGTGGGTTAAAGCTTCTGCCTTCGGCTCAAGTCGTGATCTTAGGGTCCTGGGATCGAGCCCCGCATCGGGCTCTGCTCAGCGGGGAGCCTGCTTCCCCCACTCTCTCTGCCTGCCTCTCTGCCTGCTTGTGATCTCTCTCTCTCTCTCTGTCAAATAAATAAATAAGATCTTTAAAAAAAATAAATAGTTCTAGTTTAAGGCAACTACTTAGCTCTGTGATCAGAGCACGAAGGCTTCCTAGATGATATATAAACGAGTAAGTGTGGCTGTGTTCTAGTAGCACTTAATTTAGGGAATTTTGAATTTCATTTAATTTTCATGAAATTTCATGAAATTTGAATTTCCTGTAATTTTCAGATGTCATGCAATGTCATTCTACTCTTGATTTTTTTGAACATTTTAGAACTATTTTATAAGAAATGTTTAGTAGTTGAGTGCTATAAAAATATGTGTTGGGCCAGAGTTGGCCTGTGGGCCATAATTTCCTGACCCCCAAAGAAGAGATCACTTGGTCACTTTCAACGTGAGATGACACTTTCTACTATTAAGTATAATAACATACTGAGAAACTCGGACATGAGGCTAAGGAATCACTGCCATCCATCTGGAACAGATGGTATTGGCTGAGTGAAAGATCAAATTTGGAGACAGACATGGAGTAATTTTCTAAAAGGTGGTAAATTGTCACTTCTGGGAACCATAGACCAGAATGTTTGAGATCAATCACTGGAATATATTGGAATGCATTATTTAACAAGCAGGCACACTAAGAATTGATTACTCCCTAGTGTGAGTTAACAAAAATAAATGTCAAACTTAAAAAAATGGTAAATCAAATTATTAAAAGAGATGAGTGGCATAGACAGAAGATATATTGAGATTGCAGGAAATATTTGGCAAAATTTTTTCAACATATACTACAGGAAAGAAGAAGAAATCAGCTAAATAATAGCACAATTATGTAGGATGTGATTATCTTAACAATGGCCAGTGTGTATTAATTGATGAGTCCACACTAAGTTGATGATATGAGATAACTTCTAATCTCTTATGACACTACATACTAAATTATATGCTTAAAGGCCAGATCAGCATTCCGAATTGCCCTTTTACCTGAATGTCAACTTGAATTCTAAAGCTATGCATCTCCAATTTTTAAATGATCTAAGTTTAGCACGGGCTTCCAATGGAATCACATTGAAAAATACCTGAGATTATAAAATGATAGATCCAAGCCAAAAAGACAAAATGGAATAGGCATAAAAGCAAAAGTTCAATTAGGTTGAAACAAATCTCTTTATTAACACATAGAAGACCAAGTTCTTAGCACAAGTGCCTTTGTTATCTCTTTGGTGTCTGTATGTGTGTGTGTTAATTTTCGAAAAATGGTGAGGAGGTTTTGGTTAATCACAAATCCACAATTAGTCAGCAGTTGACATTTCTGCTTGAAGATGCGTGGTACGTCTCCTTTTCTCTTTCTAGTTCCTTGTACTATAATTTAGGAAACAACAAAGTAAAGGAAGAATTGAGTTCATTTGTAGTTTGGGAATTTTTCTCATCAGGATGACAACTTGGAAACGTTCTTGGTAGCCATTTTGTCTAGTGAGGTCATGTTTTGGATGGCTTGGCTGGGTTAAATTTTCATAACTTGGTTGCTCATAATGGGCCATCTGCAGTCATAAGTGTTGAGTTGATTATATTTTTGATCCAACTCTATATTAAATGTACCAGACCATCAATGTAGGAGGTAACACAGCTTGGCAATAAATGCTATACTGATGATGGTAAGAATATAATGAAACTTAGGATCTTGTAATAGAGTTCCTAGCAATTCACTTTGAAGTGTTATGCAAATTATTTAAGGGCTTCAGTTTCTTTAACTTGAACAGAAATACCTGTGTAATTGGGAATGAGGTGGAGATGTTAGTTCTCTATATTCTTGACTATATTCTTTCTTCTTGAGCCTCTGTGAAATAAGGAGATATATACATACATATATATATATATATATATATATATATATATATATTTAATTTTTAAATTTTTTTAATTTTTTGGTCTTTGCCCCAAGTTCTTGACACAGGTTCCTAAAATCCTATAATCTGAGTGATAGAGGTGCTAGGAGCTTCTTTTGTTTTATTATTTGCTCTTTGATCACGGTTTCTGACACAGAGCTCCTAAAACCCTTGTCATCTCCTGGGTGACAGGAGCTTTAATTAGGTGACTCCTGGATAGCTTCAGGATGGCGCTGTTCATCAAAAAGAACAAGAGTGACTAGAAGCTTAGAATTTTCAGCCTCTCTCCCCCTCCATCCTCTAGGGAAGAAGGGCTAGAGATTGAGTTAATAATCAATCATGCCTCCATGAAAATCCCTGAAGTGTAGAGTTCAGAGAGTTTCCAGGTTGGTGAACATATCCATGTGTTGTGAAGGTGATGTACCCCAACTCCACATGGACTGAAGCTCTCGAGCTGGGCACCCTCTGGACCTCATCCTATGTACCTCTTCATCTGTTCATCTGTAATCTTTAGGATTTCCTGTATTATAAAATAGCTGGTAATTATAGTATACCATTATAGTAACCTGAGGTGGGGGTCCTGGGAACTTCTGATCTGTAGCTAGTTTGTCAGAAGTATGGGAGGCTCCGGCTTGTGATTAACATCTGAAATAGAGACAATCTTTTGCCATTCAGCCCTTAACTTGTGAGATCTGATGCTAACTCCAGGTAGACAATGTTGGAATTGAACTGAATTGCAGGACACCCAGCTGGTGTTGGGAAACTGGCTAGGGTGAGAAAACTCCACACATTTGTTGTTGGAAGTGGTGTGAATAAAGGAAAGCCAGCTGTTGCCCCATTTAGCTTCAGAATCCCTCTTAACACAGATAATGACTTGGAGATAGATTTGACATAGAAATTGAAGAATATCTGTCATGCCAGGTGAGATGATTTGTAGAGTTCCTCCCCACCTGAGTCTATAGATGATTTCCTAAATCTGGGGTTTGATTCTATTCTCATTGCTCTTTTGTTCTTTGACATCTGTCCACATATCCCTCTTTCATCAAATATTATATATTAAATCCTTATAGTTTGCCAATATTTTAACATTATTATTATTTTTAAAAGATACTTCTAGACTTGCTAGGTTAAACTTTGGGAGTTTTGCAAAATAGTCCCTCTGAATCTTGTAACAGCCATTCTAAAATGTAAAGGTGGATATCTAGAAAGTTGTAATCAATGCTATATAAAAAACTATAGTGCAGAATTCCTCCTCCCAAAAGATGTTAAGGTCAATCAATAGATCTAGGGGATGAGGGTAATTCTGTTATCATAGAATGACAAATTGGGACATTAAATTCCCACTCTATATTCAAGCTAACTTTCTGTCCAATATCCAATACCTTTGCAATTCAATATGGCCGTCATTCATTAATTTCAACTCAGTAGAGTATGGGTCTCTAATCTGGAGGCATGTCAAACAATGCTTAATAAAGCAAATTGGCAACACTACCATTTTCTATCGATATCTTTTTTCCAGTACTTCTGTTCTCCACATACTTCCTTTTCACTTTTGTTTCTTTTCTTTCTCTCCCCACTCTTTTTGTGTTCCCTTCACTTTGCGTTCATCTAAGCCACTCGGTGCATATATGCCTCTCTGGCATATATCATTGTGGTGGACTCATGGAAGTAAAGACATATGCTGTGGCTGTCTGCCCAGATGCGTGCAGATGTCTGTGTATATAATATATGAGAGACATTTAGCAATGGTTTGAAATTCTACAGTAGCTTTGATTTTTGGTTCTTGGTCCTATTCCAAAGACGGCTTCCCTCCTCCATATACTGGAGGACCTCCTTTTCTCCCCGGCGACGCACTAGTGGTGTAAGGTGCATACCTTATCTCCATGTGTGCCTACAAATTGTGCTGGAGGGCAGGCTTAATGTCATTCTTAATTTTACTATTGAAAGCTTTCCCAAATCAGATGCCATTAACATCATTTACAGGTAGTGAGACCAATGCTCTGGGTTCACAGAGGTGACCGCATGAAGTGGAGAGTTGGGGTAATCGTACACATAGTCTGGTTGGGGGGAACTATCACAGGCGCATCCCCACCCTTAAAGAAAATAATGTGTTCAGCTGGGGTGTCTGTGTGAATCAAGTCACTCCGGGGGCTCTAACGCACCCACTTGACCTGGTGTGGATTCTAATACTCCTCTGGTTCCTCCCCCGATATCCCCTTCTTCTTCCTCAAAATTCAGTCAGGTTTTGACCTGGGGCAATGAACTCTATCACACACAAGTCCCCCTCTGCCAATCAGACTAACCATATATTATATGTACAGACTGTCTGGAATTTCTTCTTTGGGAAGAAGTTATTCATTGGAAGAAGTTTGTGGGATGCTGAAAAATCATCTTTTACAATTTAGGCACGCAGTGGAAAGATTTACAATGTATTTTCTCTTTGACTCCTTCCAGCTGCCTGGAGCAAACATTCATCTTCTGCTTCCTTTAATAGGATCTGACTTGTGACATCATGCTCTGAAAGGCTGCAGTTTAATGGGTGTCTTTTCTCTCTCACACACAGATATTATGCAGAGACTCTAGGATTTCATTTTTGTTTTATTTTATTTTATTTTTTAAGTCCGTAGAGGCCATCTGCTTTGGGGTACCATTCTCCTAGAGACTGGTGATGCCAAGGTAGCATTCTGGCTGGGTTGAAGTGCATTATAAATAAATATCCTCCCATAATGTACGCTTAGGGCTTGGCATGTACAACGATGGCTTGTCTTGCAGCTGAGTGCAACACTGAGTTGCTAACAATGACATTTATCTTCATTAAGTTTCCAAAGCAACAGGCTAAATATGTCTGTATAATATTGCATATTCATTTTTAAGGCAGGTATCCTTGATTCTGAAGTTGCTGGAATGGTAGCTTCAATGTGTTTGAAGGCTTTTGCCCAGAATGTTGACCTTAGATGAGAGAATAACATGACACTATGCTTTGCAGAGAATTGTAGCCTATTATAAACACTCAAGGGAGAATCAGGGAATCATTGACCCTTTGAGGAGCATGGGCAAAAATGGTCCTCAGAATGTCTCAATATCAGGAGACATGGATGTATTCAAGTCTGGTAAGTGAGATGCTTGCTACTTACTAGAGAGATAGGGATTTTGATCTGGCATGTTTCGAAGAACTCAAGGTGATTTGTCAATGAACTTTAGCAGCATTTCTAATGCCTAAACTCGTTCTATGATATGAGCATGCCATTAATTTTTTCCTCTTATTTCTAAGAAAGGGAATGTCAGTGCAACCACTCAAAGTTTAATATCTTCATAATGTAGGGTACTTATTAGATTGGTTAGGACTTTTTAAGCTCCAAGAGGAAAACAACAACAAAAAACAAAGCAAGCTCACTTTAGAAAACCCTGAAAAGTTGAGGGTCATGTTGCTTCTAGACATGCGACCAGATTCCAGGATTCACACAATGTCAACAGAACTTTCTCTTGATCTCTCATGGCTTCATTCAGTAGGACCGAGATTAAGGTCAATGTCTGTGTGGTTCACCATCCTGCCCATCACCCCATTCTAGGCTCTCCCTCAGTGATGGCAGGTTGACTGCTGTACAACCTCACAGATTAAAGTCTACCCAGAGGGGCGCCTGGGTGGCTCATTGGGTTAAAACCTCTGCTTTCGGCTCAGGTCATGATCTCAGGGTCCTGGGATCAAGCCCCACATCAGGCTCTCTGCTCAGCAGGGAGCCTGCTTCCCCCTCTCTGCCTACTTGTCACCTCTCTCTCTCTCTGTTAAATAAATAAAATCTTTAACAAAAAAACAAAAAACCAACCAACCAAATAAAAAAATAAAGTCTACCCAGAAACAGCAAGCCCCCACTCATTCCTACAAAATTCCCGAGATCCACTCTAATTGGATTCATGCCTGAACCCATTACTGTGGCCTGGAGAACATGGTGTGCTGAAACTAGTTTGACCTCTCCTCAATCCAGGTAGACCCAGAGGGGAGAAAGTGGACTCCAGATAAGAATCCATTCTTTTGCTGAAGAACGGGAGGCCAATGACATGCGTTTGGTGCTTATATCGTACCCATCTCCCTTATGGGTTGTGTCTGTCTCCTGCACCCCTAAATTCAGATGTTGTAGTCCTAACCCCTAGTACATCAGAATGTGACTTAATCCCTGTTTCACAGGGATAAAATGAGATCATTAGGTGGGTGCTAATCCAATCTGACTGGTACCCTTATTTTAAGAAGAGGAAATCTGGATACCCCAAAGAGAGAAATAAATAAGCAAGCGGTTAAGCTACTGCTATTTCGGGTGGTTTTTTTTTTTTTTCTTTCAGGAATTTAATATCTCAAACAGTGCAGCAATCGTCACCTCTTCAAGCATCTTGACTTCCATATTAAGATTTTGTCGTCCTCTTCAGTTTCCCTCTAAAGGATATTATTAGCTTGAATTCTTCCAGGCCTAGAAAATGAACACAGAGGAGGGCTGCTCTCAAAGTCAAAACAAATGGTTTGACTTTTTTTTGCAAAAAGTCAGTTTTTGCAACTCTTCTTATTTGCTTTCTGTTCACTTAAGTTAGATCATGCAAATGTAGCACAGAGTGCAATCTTTAGGTGAGAATTTGAAAGTTAGACACCATAATCAGATTTCTCTGTTCCTTATATCTTTGATTCTGTGAAGGATCATTTCTGCTGTATTGCTTGTTGTTTTATCAGCAGTACGAAGGAAATTTTTTTAGCTGACACAATAAAAAATACACCATTTAAAAAATAAATAATGCAGAGTGTTTTCAATACTTCTTTGAAGACACATAAAAATACCCTATTTCAATTATTTTAGCAGCTCTTTTAGCTGCTGAATACTCGCTTCCAGGACTTGTCTAATCTGCCCCCTCTTAGAAATTTGTCGGGTATGTGAAATTCAATCGTGGTGTATGCGAACATTGCTATTGTGTTCTAGTAAGTGTAGGTTATCATTATAGCATGTGTCAGTCACAAGAAAAAAATTAACTTCAAGACTCTCTATAAGTGTACATGAGCTTAATAAATTCTAGACAACAGATGTAGCTGCCAGTCTCTCCTTCTGCCACTTTCCCCAGTTCAATAAAGAAATACAGATGGTTATGTTCGCTCTGGTCTCTTGAATCTTGGCACGAAGGCACTGACTTTGTTGATCTTTCTCTGGAAACTTCCTTTGGACCCAAAAGACCATGCCAAGCTAAGTACCGCATGAGAGTGCCTTGCACTGATCTGGCCATTCGGAATCCTGAAGCCTTTAACAGTTGAAGAGCAGCTCTGAGTACCTCTCGACATTCGGCACAGAGAGACTGTCGAGTTACATTTTCTCCTCTGCTTTTGATTTCTTACATGTATGGTCTGTGGGAGCCCCGGGCTAGGAGAAAGGTCATCTGGATCTTAGCTGTGGCTTAGGAAGAGCCAGAACTAATCTATCAGAAAAGCAAGAGAATCCAGGCATGGCTTCTAATTTTTCCGATCAACCAAGAGAAACCAAGGTCACCTATTTTTTGGTGGTAACAAAGTTTAAGGGTGTTAACAGAAAATAAAAGGTCTTAATGTATAAATTCTACGAAAAAAATGCAGTTTGGGTTCTTCTCTGTAGAAAATGCTTGTTCTTTGAGGACTGGCATCATGGTTTGTACTAGTCATGGGTGTCACAGAGAGGAGTCTGACACATTGAGAACCTGTTATACTTACCTGGTCCTTATGCACAAAATACCTGGCAGGTTCCTAGGTCATAGCCAGATTTTGAGCCATGGGACTATGACAACCAGCCCTCTCAAACTGGACTAGAGGTTGATGTCTGTTCCAAAGGTGAATATAACACGGGATAGATCTGATGCCCTAATAACACATGGTCAAAGTTATGCCAGTGTTGAAAGAAAGAGAGTCTTCAGGAACTACAGGTGCCGGGGCAATTTGTAGGGACTGGGACCATCCTAGACAACCTGGTTCAGGCATAGGACACAGCCTGTACCACCTGAACACCTTCCCAAGCATCATGTCACTGAAAAAATGTGCTGCGATAACTCCCCTTTTACGCACACGGAACCTGCGGCACTCACGGTACCGGTGAGTGGAACTTCCTAAGTTCCACTTAGGAAGATATGGAACTTCCTAAAACGACATAAACCCCTAAGTGGCCAAGTCAGGAGAGAGGCCAGAAGCCTCAGGGCCCACCTGGTTGGAGGAGTCCTGCTGAGAAGGATGCTCTGTGTCGGGGAGTTGGAGACTGGTCCCATCTGATTCTTTCCCGCGGAAGGTTTGTCACGGCGCAGAGGGAAAGAGCGTACAGGTGGGGTAGAATCAAAGTTGAGGCACATGGCAAGAAGGCCACGATCCAGCTTGGGAAAAGAGTAAACAGCATGGCAATGGCCAGTCATTAGAAGATGAGCCACCGGGGCGCCTGGGTGGCTCAGTGGGTTAAAGCCTCTGCCTTCAGCTCGGGTCATGATCTCGGGGTCTTGGGATCGAGCCCCGCGTCGGGCTCTCTGCTCGGCGGGGAGCCTGCTTCCCCCTCCCTCTCTGCCTACTTGTGATCTCTCGCTCTCTCTCTCTTTCTGTCAAATAAAATAAATAAAATCTTAAAAAAAAAAAAAAAGACGAGCCACCAGAGATCTTACCCGATAAGAGAGTACCTGCCATCCTTCCTCGCTCGGGGCATCTGCTCCACCTGGTGTAACCTGATGTGGCTTCCAGCAGCGGGAGTGGGGTGAAGTCGGAATCCAGCCTCGCACCAGGTCACCGCAAGGGGAGGCAGAAGGCAGAGAGGCAGCCACTCAGATGCGCCACCGCCGCCGGGGTGCGCGCAGGGGAGTGTCGCCTCGGGGCGGATACCACGAGCTCTCAGCTCCACGCTGCCCTCCGGCATCTGAAAGTTAAAGAGGCCTGCACGGGGCCCAGCCATGTCCACTGTCCAGAGGGCCTCAACACCACGCTGCTGGGTCCAGGCCGCCACCTTGAAGATGGCTGGAGAGGCGGGAACCCGCAAGCGCACGCTCGGGGCGGGACCAGGAGCCTCCAATGCCGGGCGCTGGCGGGGCGGCGGCGGTCACCACCCTCCGTGACCTCCCAGCCCCCTCTGCACGCCGCCTTCCCGACAAGGGAAAAGGTCTGAGAGGGGCTGCGAACCGTTGTCCTGGGCCTGGTGTGCCCGTTGGGCTGGTGCAGGGAGGCTGGACCTGAACTTGGAAGTCCTGCTGTTGGAGGGAGCGAGCCCAATACCCGGTGAGCACCTGCGAGTTAGCGGGCGGTGCTGGCCTCCGTCAGCCAGGTACATCGGCTTAAAGCCGCCCCGTGCGCCCCAACTTTTTCTTTCTGGAACATGGCTAGGCTGGGTTAAAGCCGAGACACTTTCCTATCTTTAAAAGTCTTTGCTGGAGGGGTGGGGGAAGGGTGTGCTCTCTGCCAATTGCTGTTCTTGAAAATGGGGAGTTCAAGGTCTCAAGGATTACACCTCCCCAATATCAGACTCCTGCCATGAGTTGTAATAGTTTTCTGTTCTTCAGTGCTGCTTAAGGGGTACCGTGAAAACGTGCTGTGTTTTATTTTTTGTTTTAAGATTTTATTTTATTTATTTTTATTTTTATTTTTTTAGAGAGAGGGAGAGAGAGATATCACAAGTAGGCAGAGAGGCAGGCAGAGAGAGAAGGAAGCAGGCTCCCTGCCGAGCAGAGAGCCCGATGCGGGGCTCGCTCGATCCCAGGACCCCGAGATCATGACCCGAGCCAAAGGCAGAGGCTTTAACCCACTGAGCCACCCAGGTGCCCCTTTAAGATTTTATTTTTAAGCAATATCTACACCCATCGTGGCGCTGAGAGGTACAACCCTGATGTAAGAGTCGCTTTGCTCTTCCAACTGAGCCAGCTAGGCACCGCCTGCATTTTATTTTTAAAATTTGCATAAGATAGTTTGAAAACACCAATAGAAGTGAGTGAAGCTATTACATGAACTCTTTAGCTAGGAATCTAGTCTTTAGAGCCAGAGTGCCTGCCTTGGTGCTCTCTACGTGTGTGATGTGGCAAATTGCTTGTGTTCTTTGTGATACACTTCCTCATCTGGGAAATGGGCACAGTAATCATACCTAACTTAGGTAGCTTTGTAAGAAGTGAATGACCTTAAATAGGTAGGACACTTAAATCAGGCTGGTGCACAGGGAGCACAAGATCGATGTCCGGTCTTATTTGTTACTGCAGCTGCTCCTGGGGAGAGCTCAAAATGAACCTGTCATCTCATTCATCTATGTGAACTTTTCTGTAAATGCATCGTTAATTTGGAAAATATGCAGCTCTGCCCTTGCCATATTTATGTATCATTAGCCACTGGTGTAAGGACAGGCGATAACAAAGAACTGTATACCATCTATCAGAATGCTATTATATCAATTTTGGGGGTGTTTCCTGTTGTTTCTCATTTGAGTGTAACATATGTTATGTACCATATTCTGTCATTTTTCTCTCTCTTTTTAAATTTTTTAAATTCCAGTATAATTAACATACAGTGCTATATTAGTTTCAGGTGTATAATGTAGTGTTTCAACAGATTCAACAATTCTCTATATTGCTTAGTGCTCATCATGATAAGTATACTCACAAATTTGGAATGCTTCTTGAGTATGTGTGTCGTCTTTTGCTTAGGGGTCATGCTAATCTCTGTATTGTTCCAATTGTAGCAGATGCTCTACTGAAGTGAGCACTGTAATTTTCCAGTTTTGAATTATATATATTTATTGAATACATTATATATTTTATATATCTTTTGTATGTAAAATACCTTTCGTAACTATCCCTATATTGTATATGTACAAATATATGAACATTTGCAACATAGTAATAGTTTTATAATATATAAGCATATACAGATCCTTAGAGGTACATTTTACATATGTATATTATGTAAAATATCATTTTTATATCATTTGAGATGTGAAGTATCTCAAAAATAGAGAAAGATACAGATAATAGTATAATCATCCCCTATGTATATGTTACCCAGACATAATAAATATTAACTTTTTAAAAGTTAATTTTTTAAAGAAAGAAAACACTATAGATGCAATTACCTCTACTCTCTTCCATTTCCTCCCCTACCTGAGTCTTTTTCTCATTGCTAGTTAATGCTATTCTGAAGCTGCTGTGTATTTTCTACATCTCTGATTTTAATATTTTAACTTAGATGTATGGCCCACAGGCCAATATTTAAAATGTGGTTTCATATTTTTGTTTTTAAGCAAGGAAAATAATATTTTGCTAAATATGTCTTTCTGCAACATCCTCTGATCATTTCCCTTATTCACTCAACTTTTTTTTTTTTAAGATTTATTCAGGCTCATAAATCAGCCCTATTTCATTTATTTAATCAGTGTGCAGTAAAACTATTGTAAGAATATATCCCAATGAATTTATCCTTTTCTCTCGATTGATGTATATATAAGTTGTTTACAGTCTTTCATTTGTACAAAGATTGGTGCAGTGTGTATGGTTGTGCACATCTCCTTAGGCAAATGTGTGAGAGCTTCTCCAGGGCACACATGTAAGAATGGAATTGCTGGGCTGTACTTCCTTGTCTCACTTTTACATTTATTTTTACAACATCAGGCATTTATTAGACATTCTGAATTTTCAACTTTGAAACAAATAGGATTATTACCTCATTCTTATGCTTTTGAATGAGTCAACTGAAGACTAAAGGTTGAAAGGAAATTGAAAAATGCTTAGCATTTGGATCTGCTTATCTGTAAAACCCAGGATTGACTTGATACGATAGGGTATGCAATACAAAAACCAAAAATGAATTGGATGATGAGAATCATAGGAGACTAGAGCTACCACTTTCTTTTTCTTTCTTTCTTTTCTTTTCCTTTTCTTTCTTTTCTCCTTCCTTCCCTCCTTCCTCCCACCCTCCCTCCCACTCTCTCTCTCTCTTTAACTAAGTCATCTATTTATTTAGAGAGAGAGTGACGGGGGAGGGGCAGAAGGAGAGGAAGAGAGAGAATCTCAAGTAGACTCCGTGCTAAGAATGGAACTGGACAAGGGGCTCAGTCTCACGACCCCAAGGTCATGACCCTAGTCAAAATCAAGAGTTGAATGCTTAACTGACTGAGCCACCCAGGTACCCCTAGAGCTATGTTTTCTAATCGCCAATGTGAATATGGTATGCTCTTCAAAGCCATTGTTTTGCATATAAAATACTTTTACTTTAAATGTGTCTATATTAGATTTTTATTTTGATAATACATGATTATACTCGATAAGCATAAAAAGGAAGAGAAAGACTCTTAAATCTCTGGCACTCAATTTAAATCTATAATAGCCACTACTTATACTAGTTTGATTTTTTTTTTTAATTTTTTTATTTTATTTATTTGAGAGAGAGAGAGAGAATGAGAGGAGAGAAGGTCAGAGGGAGAAGCAGACTTCCCGCAGAGCCGGGAGCCTGATATGGGACTTGATCCCGGGACTCCAGGGTCATGACCTGAGCCAAAGGCAGTCGCCCAACCAACTGAGCCACCCAGGCGCCCCTAGTTTGATATTTTCTAAGTATTTATAAGAGTGTGTGTATGCATGTGTAGTTTCTAATAAATGGTATTTTAGTATATATTCAATTCTATAATAATTTGAATCTGCATTTCACTCTGAGTTTATGTGTAAAATAGCTAATTCAAGTGCAGTAATGATATTTATAGTATTAAATACTGCATTATTGTTTTGCATATAGAGGCATTGATTAAGTTGTTAAGTAAACACAGAAACTAAGGCCTTAGTCAATATCAAGCTTTCCTGATTACTTCAAGGATACAAGTGATCCCGAAGTGTAGGTGAAGCAAGGACAAGCCAAGGACGGTCAATGTTGCTCCCCAGGTCCTTTCTTGCTATATTTGGGCATACGCCAGTCAAATTTAACGTGCAAGGTGTCTAAGAGATGTATGCAGGTACATGACTTATACAAATATCTCCACTGTAGGGGCGCCTGAGTGGCTCAGTGGGTTGAAGCCTCTGCCTTTGGCTCGGGTCATGGTCTCAGGGTCCTGGGATCGGGCCCCGCATTGGGCTCTCTGCTCGGCGGGGAGCCTGCTTCCACCTCTCTGCCTGCTTCTCTGTCTACTTGTGATCTCTCTCTCTCTGTCAAATAAATAAATAAAATATTAAAAAAAAACAAACCAAATATCTCCACTTTATACTCTGATAGCTACATAGCTCATTCAGCAATTTTCAGGGAACCATGCCCCATAGATCCATAGAGTTCAGATTTGTTTACCACTAACAACCCCAGACAGACCACGTACATTGTACTGAAAGCATTTCATAGATAAAGATCCTCTACTAGTGAATGTCACTCATGAATTTACCAGTTGATCCATCATCAGTGTATTTTCAAGATTTGACCAGGACACTTTACTTCCTTGTCTGAGACATCCATAATAAAGGGGAGAAAAGATTGCACGCTTGCTATGCTGCAAACACTTGACAGTGACCTTGAAATAATCAGTGGTCCATGGCTAAAGCCACTTTAAAAGTCTTGGCCCATAGCTTCCAAGCAATAGCAATAAAGCTAGTGGTGATCATCTTTGGTACATGCTTTTCATTTTCTCCATTTTGAGATAAAATTTCTATTCCTCTTTAACATTTCCAGGCAAGCTTGAGTCCTAGCTTCTAGCGCCTGTTCCCCATAGAGCTTGTCACCAATCCTAAATTCTGACCTTCAGGGAATCCTCTAAGTGACATGTTAGATTTGCTTTGTTTAATCCAACAAGCCATCAAACCTACTAATATTTTTTCAAGATGTACCTTAGTAAGGATCCTAACTTATTCTGGTTCCGGGATGTAGCTCTGCATTTGCTCATTTTCTACATAAACCTAAGCTTCTCTGAATGGAAGGAGAACTCAATTGTTTCCTGTTGATGTCCACGTAGAAATGGAGATGGGAGATGGGATAAGTTAAGTCACTGGGTCATTTGCTTTTCAGATATAGGATTCTTCCATTGGAGCTCTACCCTGCTCCCATTGGTCCATCTTTTCCCCCTGTAGAGTTTCCAACCTTGTAAGAGGCCATCTGTGATTAAACAGTTGCACATAGACAAATACTGAATGGTAGGAATAGAGATGGTATTCATATTTATGTAGCTTCTCAATAGTGGAATTTTCACATTGAGAATGCATATACTACTGTGCCAAGCCCAAGAAAGGAATGAATTGTGTTTTAAAATACTACGGGAAGAGAAAGCAAATAGTTAATTCAAAAGAGATAAAACAAATGAGCTTCAGAATAGATCTCTGAAATGATTATCAGTGGTTTCGTTTAGAAAATGTCCTCTCCCAGACCAAACATTTCACATTAATTAGGGAATGTGCTGGAGATTAAAGCAGCAAAATGTCATTGTGTACCTGCCACACAACCTCACACCTGGTTTTCAGAAACACAGTGGAAACTATGCAAATATTAACCACAAGACATGAATGAATGATACAGGGAAATGGGAAAGCTATTTTGTAATGTAAAGTTTGAACATAGTCAACGGCATTCGGAGGATACAGTCTCTAAAATTATGTATTTTTCTCTGCTCTGGGAGTTCCTGCCCTGAGATCAGTTTTGTAGGTCCCAAGGGCAACCTGAACCAAGCGTCAATATTGTCTTTTAGACAGCTGAGGGGTTTTAGGCTTCCTGCTCTCAGATCTCAGACATTACACCCCATAAAGTCAACATGTTTTCCTATTCAGATAACACTTGCTTAAGAAATAAACAATGGGCCATCGGTAACTTTAACAGCAAGAGGCATTCTCCAAAGGAGACACAAGAAAGCCCATTTAGTTTCACATCAGTCTTCTAGAATTTCTTGGTCTTACGAGACTCACATGGCTAGGAATCTAGGATTTGAGGGGGTAAGAAATGGATGTGAATAAAAAGGGAGCTCAAAAAGCAAATCCTTTGATCTTAAATGTTTATATCACAAAAGCATGATTATAACTGTTAAGGTAATCGTAAGCAATGTAAGGTAATCATAAGCAATGTAAGTAAGAGGGGCAAGAGGGAGACACTGTTTGCTACCTGAATGTAACAGCTACAGTGAAAAATTGTGTGTGCTGGGGGGCTTCCGAACAAGGCAGGTGGTGACAATGACTCACATTTATGAGCACTTACTCTCTGTTGAGGGGCTTCTCCAGGGATATCCAAAACATCCTCACATTAATGCTTTATAACAACCTTATGAAAGGGGAATTATGTCCCCTGTTCATTACCTGCCATGAGCCCGATGCTCAGAGTAGGTAAGCAACTTGGGGAAGTTTCTACAGCTCCGAAGGGGTAGCATGATCAACCTTTCATCCATCCGGGGCCAGAGAGCTATGCCCTTATCTTTGCAGCACTTGTGGTTACTTTACATTTTATGAGCACATAATCTGATCTGGAAGTAAATACGCAGTCAAGGATCTGAACCATTTAATGACTGAAGGAGCAGCACAGGCTCCTAAGAGAACTTCGCATTTTCCACTTGAGAAACCACACCTCTCCCGAGACATCCCTTTGTGACCAGTGAGTAACATCTTAGGGACCAGACACACACAGGGACTCACAGGGCTTTGGGCCATAGGACTCTTGTGGCCAACACAGATCCCTGATTTCAGATTGCTGACTTACTGGGTCTTGGCCCTGTGACTTTTATGACTCTTACATGATCTGTTAGATCCAGTGTCACCTCCTAGTCCTAATCTGTGAATCTGAAGCTACCCAGAGACCTCTGCCCCAGGGGAACAATGCAAGCAAAACATAACATTTGTTTATTTTGTGAAATATGGGTCATTAAGAGATGTGGCCAATTTAGGTACCAAAGTTAATTATATGGTGTTTGATTTTTTTATGTGTTACCTTTGTTGACTGAATTGCCAGTATAGAAATATTGGCATTTTATTTATGATGCGTAGACTCCACTGAGCAATGAGCTTCATTGCTATTTTTGTTATAATAACTTTGATTCTTGTTTTCAGTAATTTTTGGTTCCAAGTAACAGAAACCTAATGCAACTTGATTAAGTTTTAGAACAAAAAATACGTATTTGCACACATTTATGTATGTATAACTCTATTGGGAGGACCAGGGTGTCTTAAGAACTCAGAGGGACAAAATATACACAGGATTTGAGAGAATGCACCCAGAAACTTAAGTTACTCTCTTTATCTTTCATGACTCAAATGGAATCTATTCCTGTTGTTTGGGTAGATATAATTTGTTCTCTGTCTCTGTAGCTAGGCCACCCTCACCTACCGGTACATAGCTTTTCAAGTTGAGAGTCCATTTGAGTCTTTTAAATCCAATTCCAAAATCTCTGGGGTAGAGAACCAAAGGACCTAACTGGAGTCTTTGGTGATCTGGGGCAGTGAGGTCAGATGGGGTTCTGCCTACTAGTCAGGGCCCATTGGGAATAAGCCTTCGAGAGGATGGGAAATGTTTTCCCCATGGAGGAGTAAGGAAGTGGGGGCAGTGATTAACTCGGGAGATTATGGCAGCCTCTAATCTACCCGTCTGGATATTACCTGGCATGACTGGATTTTTGGTCATCTGATGCACGACCAAGGCTGACCTTCCACATGATTCCTTACTGTTTGATGAATAGTGCGGTTTGGAATTTTGCTCTGTATTTGAATTAAGGGATTTAATATATGGAATGTAAGTCTTGCACTTGAGGGTGTGGGTTTTACATTCAAAATGCCTGCATTTGCAGCCCAGTGCCAGAGCTTACTGGCTGTGAGACCTTGAGAGAGTGACTGAACCTCTCTGTGCCTCTTTATTCAGTTCTATACAACGAGAGTAGTAGTGGTAACTACCCAGGAGAGTTTTGTGAGAAGTAATTGTTTGAATACACGGGTGCTCTCAAAACAGGTCTTGCCACGTAGGGTTCTCCAAAGAGCTCTTATTTGGCAAGATATTTTTGTAAATTCAGAGATTTTGTAATTATGAGATTAAATATGCTTAAGGATTTTTACACATTAATTGGTTGAAGTAAAAGTCAGGGAATTAAAGAGAACATAAACACTGAGAGAAAAATGAGCAAAATGGAAAAGGAGAGACTGCGAAATCATTACAGTCTTGTGATGACGAGAGAGGGCTTTGACCAGGTGGAAGGACAGGAGGTCCAGTTAAGTGGCACCTGTGTGGCCTGTTCCCTGGTTGTCTCTGCTATGGAATGCCCTTCCCCCACCCCTTCTTGCCAGGATGGTCCGGAGAAAAGCCATATGCAAATTCAGTAAATTGTAATTGGGTAGAGAAATGGGCATTTTTGGCTCCAGTGCCAAAGTTGGGGGAAATTTGGGAGAAATTTGAGTGGAGGACACAGGAGGAGAGCCAGAGAGAATGGGGTCAGCTGTAAATATGAGGGTTTCTTTGTTCCAGCTGGGGGCTTTCCCATGTGGGGGAGACCCTGGTGTGGACAGTGTTGCGCTTCTGCATCCAGGTGGCTTTTCAAGTTGGCCTGAGCCTCTTACCCTGTGGTCACTTCTAGCTTAATTGATTGCCCCCTTCCTCCCCTGAGCAACTGGCTTCTCCCAAAAAGGGTCAAGCCTTGCTAGGAATATAGAAAATCCAACTGTAGTAACAACAAAAACAGTGGATCGTCTTTTTTCATTTTTTTTTAAAGATTTTCTTTTTTTTATTTGAGAGAGAGAGAGAGAGGGAGAGAGAGCGCGCGCGCACAAGTGAGGGGCAGAGGGAGAGGGAGAAGCAGGGTCCCTGCTGAGCAAGAAGCCTGAGCTCCATCCCAGGACCCTGGGACGATCAACTGAGCCGAAGGCAGATCTTAACTGACTGAGCCACCCGGGCATCCCAACAGTGGATCATCTCAGGTAAAAACATGGGCTAAACATGTTGCACATTTTATTTGCAGAGATGGCCAACATTTTTGATCTATCAAGCGGCTTTGTTGGTAAGGTGGGATAACAGTTGTTGAGTCTGGGATAGGGCTGTTGGTCTTCCCATTCTCACTTTCCAGAACACTCAGCCCAGTTAGACCACAGGCAGGTTGGGGGGCGAGGTGAAGTATTTGAAATATGAGCATCTGTGTTCCGAAGCAGAGCAGACCACACCGTGTGGCCCCCTGGTTTGACTTCTCCAATTTGATAAAAGAATTATTGAAGACAGACTGACTTCTGATCCTTCTCGAAGCAAGTGATGTATTTAGTTATATGGTTTTTACCATCCTCAATTACTTTTATTCTTTCAACATTGTGGATTGACCCCATGGTATTGAAACCCTTAGTCGGTTCAAATGATTCACTGAAAAATAACTGTGTAAGTTTTATTTTTAAATAAGTACTCGAAAAAAAAAATTTAATGGGTTGTAGAAATGAACCTTGAATTATTTCTGTGAAACCAAATAATGGGCAAAATCACCTTCAGATGTCCTGCTTCTTATTAAAATTTAATTCAAATATCAAGTTTTATTTTTTTTTTAATCTGATGAAAGCACCTAGAAATGTTCATTTGTTCATTTGGCTTTAATGATTTTGAGAAGATAAGCTTTGATACCAGAGTATGTTTTGATTTGTGGTGTGTAAAGCTTTGCTTAAAACGCAGCTAAGCAACTATTTGCTTTTTGAACTGATCAATATTATCATAGTGCTGGTGTATGGTTAATATATTACAGTGCTATTTACTGAAAGTCAGTCTTTCTGAAAGAGAAGAAAGTGTGGACGTGGTATGTACCATCACCCATCATACCAGAAGTTTTTGAAGAATACGGTGCTAAAGAGACTCTTTAAGAAACCAGCATTGTGTCTTCTTAGGTCTCTATCACTAATGCTCTAGCATATTGACTTGCACATAGTAAAGCCTCAGCAGATATGTCTGGTGTTGAAATGAATAGAATTGGATCGTACGTCTCCCAATATACTGAAGAAATGGAAACTAGGGGTGCCTGGGTGGCCCAGTGGGCTAAAGCCTCTGCCTTCGGCTCAGGTCATGATCTCGGGGTCTTGGGATCAAGCCCCACATCGGACTCTCTTCTCAGCGGGGAGCCTGCTTCCCTCTCTCTCTCTGCCTGCTTGTGATCTCTCTCTGTCAAATAAATAAATAAAATATAAAAAAAAGAAATGGAAACATAAAATTGAAATATGCAGATACAATGACGAATTAGAGGAGCTGTCTTTTAGTTGGGGAAGACCATACTAGGGTTGATAATGGTAATCATAAATAGAACAGAAATAACCAAAGTAGCAAATACACACTGGCTCTTGCTATATGCCAGCTGTTAAGCTTATAATTTTTCCTGGATGCTCTCATTTTGTCCTTCTGGCAAGGCACTGGTAGTGTCCCTTTTACAGATGAGGGATCTGAGACCAGGTGAGCTCGAGTACTTACTTTGCTGACGATCTCCCTTGTGGGAAGTGTCAGAGTTGGAATTTAAATTCAGGCAGTTTGATCTTAGAAAATGCCTTCTTCGCCAGTGTTAATTTTCTTTCCTTTCCATCATATATTGGCCTCTACTAAAGGTCCAGTTAAAATCGGTTAACTAAGATCCAACAAATTCTAGAATCTGTCTCTCAAAGACCATGAGACATAAGACTCATTGGAAATAGGAGCCATATTCTTAACATATTTTCAGGCACAGGATTTTGTTCTTCTTTCATTTATAATTCCTTGTGGAGTCCCCTCAAACCTCACCTAAGAAGCACTTGTTTCCTGGACTTATGGATCCATGTTTTTTCAGTTGAGCTATGAATTGATTTTCTCTGTGGGCAGCCACTCCCTGAGGGACTGATGGAAAAGAAATATTCAGTGGTGTGTGTATGCGTGTGTGTGTGCCCGTCTACCTGCTTGCATGTGCGTCTATATACTTCCTTTTAGAAAACTTAGAACTTCTTAGCCTTTGCATGGATTCGAGAACATGTGCTTTGAAATATGGATTTTGCTGTGGTTTCATGATATTGAAAGATACTTTCCAACAATGAGGATGCATGCTTTTTCTCCAAGAATATGAGTTGGCTGTGAATCCCAATTTCATTCTACCATTTTGAGTAACAAAAGACAAAAAATACCAGATAGGATGCCAACGGTGACTTTTTTTTTTTTTAGATTTATTTATTTGAGAGAGAGAGAGGACCCCTTTGGGGGAGGGCCACTGGGAATGGTGAGAAGCAGACTCCCCACTGAGTGGGAGTGGGAAGTGGTGCTTGATCCAAGGACTCTGAGATCCTGACCTGAGCCCAAATCAGATGCCCAATTGACTAAGCCAGCAAGGCACCCCAAGCTACTATCACTGTGTTACTAAGTGTGGTGGTGGACTAGAGAAAATAATGCTTTTGAAGAATTAGAAGCTAAAAGGGCTTATCATTTGAAAGACTAATTTAGTGCTTTTTAAGAAAATTCGTAATGAGAAATAGATTTTGCATTGTGACTTACTGTACCCAGACATGTGTGTATAGCCGGGCATGTATGTATGTGCATATATGCATGTGTGTAGACACACGTATGCATGGTTATATGTGGACCAGACACACGTCTGTTGTGTATAAAATGGCAGCGTGTGAGATCGCACCCACCTTACGACGCATGGTGCATTCTGATACTTTCAGTTATGTTTTTGCTATATTTTATTTCATAACATGATGTTGTGACAACTAGCAGTTGCACACTAATGTAATAGAAAATTGAAAAGAAATTACAGTACATATAAATATCCAGAACTCGTACATCTGTGCCTGTCTCTCATTACCACTGAGAACAAATGCTAGAGTCATTGAATCTATGGATCAAAAATGGGGAAACATCAAAAACGCTTTTGGTTCCAAGGGCAAGTTATTTCACTTCTGTAGACATTCCCATTTATTTTCCTAATTCTTTGAAGATACTTGTTGAATACCTGCTCTGTGCCAGGACCGTTAGCTCTTCATAAAACAGACGAGTGGCCTGACCTCATAGCTCGAAGACTGGCGGACAAACAAACATTGAAAGAGGTATACATTAACTATATAATGAAAGATTATGGGAAATGTAGAGAATATATAGTGTGTTCAATTAACATTTAAAGGAAAAGTTTTAATTATTTAGTAATGCCAAAGAAAATTTCTATATAAATTAACCGTAAACCGAGATTGTGGGAAGAATTGAAATTGGGTGAGAGAGATTAGGGAGAGTAAAGTAAACAGGACGGAATCTGGAAGGAACTCATGTGAGAAAAAGAGAAAAATCAGAGAGGAAGGCAGGAAGGGGAGTCTAGACAGATGAAGAGAACAGGTGGGCATGAATCGGAATGCGGGCCATTCTAAGCATAGTGGGGAGGTGTTGGAGGTTTTTCAATAGGGTATCTCAAGATTTTGTTGTATTGTTCTATTCTATTTTACTCTATTCTATTCTATTCTATTTTATTGTGTTCTTTCATTTCATTTAAGCTCTCTCTGCTGATGAATACAAAATGGGTTGTAGGGAGCCAAAATGGAATGAAGCCATTGAGCTAGACAGTCCCTGAGGCCATTGAGGTTTTGATAGCCTATGAGTCTGTAACGTTTGTATGACCAAATATCTATATGATTATCCCAGACAGCTGGTTTCTTTTTGGTTTTCCCATCATTTAGCTTTCAATGGTTGGTTTGGTTGACTAGAAAAAACCAATGACTGATCCTTTTCTAGGACCTCAGGTGATTGACTGGTGCTATGTCTTCTTCCAATGTCTTTTTTCACCAAACTGGATATGACACTTGCCACTCTGACTTTTAGGAGGTTGGGGCATGGAAGGAAGTATACTGCTTAGACGACAAATCAGATTAGTGTAAGCTAGCTTTGCCAAAGTAGAAGATAGGTTTTTAAGACCTATTAATAAAATTGTCTGTCTCTACCAATCAGAAAATTCATTTATCAATTACACATATATGTATATTTAAACATTTTTAAATACTTCCTTTGATTTTTAGAGAAAAAAGAAAATAAATGAGTATCAGCTACTTATTTTATAATCTCTTATTTCCAGGGTAGCTTCAGAGCCAAAAATTATTATAGCTGATCTCCTCCTCCTCCACTTACAAGATTGAGATTTTATGTTCTGCATAAGACCCTAGCTTAGCAAGGAAAGCTTATGATACCTATATTTATTGGGGGAGGAAAGTAGAACTCTTCATTTTAAAAGTAGCCTTAAAAAATATAAAAGCTAAAATTATTCTTAGAGTTATTAATAGAAACTCTTCTGCTTATAAGTGAACAGAGTTCCTCCTTAACCTAGTCTAGGAAGAAAAGAGGAAAAAGGGAAAATTCATTATCTTATGACTTAAGAGGTTCTGGGGTAAAATACAACTTCAGATAGACCTATGGGCTCAAATAGCAGCATAGGAATTTTTCTACCTCTGTGTGTGTGTGTGTGTTTTGGATTCTTCTCTCTTAGGCACTCTCTTTGCTTGTGGTGGCAAGATGGCTACCAGCTGCTCCAGGATTATATTATATCATCCTCCTTACTAGCCATTTTTTAAGAATTCCAGAAATAAGTCTCATTTGTCCCACGTAGGTCATACACCCATCTTGGAACCCAGCAACATGACTAATGGAATGGACAGTGCTGATTGGCTGGGGCTGGGTCATCGTTTTTCATACACCACCCTTCTTCAGCAGCCAGGGTTGGGCCAGATTTACCCAAACACATGGATTCGGAGAGGCAGAGCATTGGGTTTCTCAAAGGACAATCAGTTTTCAGTGATGAGAAGGAGTAAAGGGGACTGATGGATACACGAGAGCTACCCTCAAGCATGTAATCTTCCCACAAACAGAAAACTTCTCTCTCTGGCTTTTCTTTACATGGCACCGGGCACACACTTTGGTACTCTTTGAAAATAAATTTAATGCCTGAGATTCCTCTTATATAAAATATAATTTCCTACTTTCCCAGTACATTGTACGTAATCAAAACTTGGTTGTAGCAGGCATTGGATGGGAAGTAGTGTTGAATCTTTGAGCCCTTCATCATGAGGGATTCTGTCTGATGAACCACAATGTTAAACAAAGAGAGGGAGTGATTAGCGAAAGAGCAAAGAGCAGTGAGGCAAACAAGGAGTCTCGACTTCAGGTTGGTCAGAGCCCATGACTCAGTGCCATTGACCTTGTCAGGCTTTAGTAAATCCAGTTGGAAATTCTGACAAAGATCAGTTAGTCACCATCAAGAAGACATTGAGTTTGAAATGACCTTTTTCTAATAAATAGATTAGAAAAGACAACAAATTTAAGCAGCAACCTTGAAATAGCCACCGCAGAAATCTGGAGGGGGGGGATGACATGACCTTTAGGCTTCTAGCCTTTATTTCATTGTCCTCCAGTGACCAGATATTTTCCAGCTTTTTTTGTCTCTCCTTTGTGAGGACTCCAAGCTTCAATCCCATTTGAGCACATAAGCTACTAAGTTTAACTTTAACTGATCATAGTGAATGTTTCTCGCTTGTGATCATTTAGTGCTATCGTGTCGGTGGATCTGGAAATGGAAAAGAAGGCAGGGGAAGCTAGGCTTTGGAGTCAGGTTGTCCCAGGGTTCATGCCATGCCTCTGCTACTTTCTCCCTGTGTCTTTGGCAAGGGACTTAATACTTTTGAGTATGTTTCCTCACTTGTCAAATAAGGATACCTACAGTTCCTAAATTACAGGGTTGTGTTATGTAACACAATTCATTTCACCAATGCTTATTAGCAAAGTATCTGGCCCATAGTAAATGCGCAGACAACACTCAGGAAGTGAAAGTTGCTATAAACCGTCTACAATGTGGTCTTCCAGGTAAGGGCATCATCAGTTTGTTTAGTTAGAATCGCTAGATGGACAAACCTACTACTGATTAACTTGTGAATTGTAAACTTCTATCATCAAATGGGATGCCTCCTCTTTTGTTTTTACGTCCCCTGGGAAAGAGGTGAGGAAAAATCGAAGTCAAAAATGGTATGATTTCTCAAATTAAATGATAAGGAAAGGCAGAATGACAAATCAAGTTTCTAAACATCAGAGACAGAGACATTTCCTCTGTATATACAAATACTTTCTCAACTCTTTTTTAAATGAATACCTCGGGTGAGAAGGGCAGATGTGAGAATCAAGCGCTTTGTTCCTCCATTTTCATATAGACTCAAGTATAAAATGAAGATAAAATGTAGTTTTCACTTATCTGTGCCAAATGAATGGCAGCTCCAAGGTTTACAGCATCAACTGTAGTTGATGCTTGGTCTTGGAATGCATTATTGAGTTTGGCTGTGTTTTGTTTCAGCAGACTCACCTAATTATGGTTTGCTGAGGCTCATGCTGAAACCGCTGTGAATTTTCTAAGTATATCCCAATCAGCAGTGGGGAAAATTGGCCTAGAAAACTCTTCTTGGCAGAAGGATAATGGCAGACTGGGATAACGAACACATCGGAAATTATTTGCATATGGATAATTGAATCTTGACTGTAAGCAACAGTCATTTATGTTCTTTTGCTGGAGTACTCAAATAGTTAGTCATTTTACCAAACAAAAAGGAGATCAGTAACATCTCTGGGGGAATACTATCCCCCACAAAAAGGACAAAATTATTGCTTGATGAGGTTTATAGATGGCAGCTGGTTATTTGAATTGTTCTCTTTTTGCCTGGAAGATGTAGAACATTACCGAAGATTTTTGCTAACACAAATAAGTGTAACCTATTTCAAAATTTTCTGAAATTAAAACAAATTTATACATGTTTGCATATATATAGAAATGAATATTGATTAGCACTTAAAATTGAATTTTTTAAGTTTGGAATTAACGTTTTGCCTCCCATCCTGTTTATGACATTATACTCATTTCCTGATGTGCCTCTGTTTTTCTGAAATATGTACTTTTAGTGATGTCAGGTCTGAAGTTCCATGATTTGGTCCCAAACTTTTACTTAACTCTATTTTTAGGATTTTAATACTATAGGTGGGTCTAGTATGTATCAGTCTCTCTCTCTCTCTCTCTCTCTCTCTATCTATCTATGACAGTTTGATAAATAGATGGCTGTACATTTAGAGATCTCTTTCTGCCTGTCTGTCTCTCTCTATACGTCTCTCTCTTTATATGTATACATTTATCTATCTACCTATACCTATATATCTGTATATATGTATATATTGACATTAAATGATACAAAGGTGAATGTACATTTAGATATCTCTCTTTGTCTCTGTCACTTTCTCTTTTTATATGTACTCTTTTTATGTGTTCCTTGAATGACACAAAGGTTAGAGGTGCCAAGCCTCCCCCTTCTTTGCCTTCCCCCACACAGTCAAAAATCTGTGTATAACTTGACCTTCCTAAAACTTAACTGGAAGCTTACTGATAACATAAACAGTCAATTAACACCTGTTTTGTATGTTAAATATATTATATGTTGTATTCTTACAATAAAGATAGAAAAAATAAAATTAAGAAAATCGTAAGGAAGAGAAAACACATTACAGTTCTGTAGTATATTTTTTGAAAAAATTCACGTTAGTGGATCTGTACAGTTCCAACTTGTGTTGTTTAAGGCTCAGTTGTATATATCTAACTCTCTATATATCAGTATTTATATTCTTTTTCATATGATATAGATTATATATAATTGGTATATTTATAATGCTATATATAATTCTATGTAATCATATATATTATATATGTTATACACACACATATGTACAGAGAGAGAGAGAAAGAGAGAGAAGGGGAGAGAGATAAACATCTTTCCAACAAAGTTTAACACAGAATTGTTCGTTATTTTATTGTAGAGCCATAATTTGAATCCAAACCTTCTTGTAGGTTACTTTTCCCAAAGTGTGCCACTTACATCTTGGGGAAAGCTACGTTTTTGTGGAACTCAAACATAACACTAAGCAGTGTTCAATGAGACACTGGTTTTCTTTTCTTCTGGTTCCTTCTACATTGTGTCAAGAAGAAATTCCTGGTTTGGTTCTAGTAGGTACTAATCCCTCCCTGACTCTCAGTGATCTTCATGTTTAGTTTTGACAGCAGACCTTAAGCAATCAATAAGGCCTGAAGAAATTTTGCTTTATTTTCAGTTAAATTTTACGTTTGTCTACGTTCTATTTGTGTCAAATGATACTGATTTTTTGCTCATTTGTAATTTTTTTTTAAGATTTTATTTATTTATTTGACAGAGAGACAGTGAGAGAGGGAACACAAGCAGGGGAAAGAAGAAGTAGGCTTCCCACTGAACATGGAGCCTGATGCGGGGCTTGATCCCAGGACCCTGGGATCATGACCTGAGCCAATGGCAGTCGCTTAACGACTGAGCCACCCAGTGCCCCTCGTTTGTAACGTTTTTAAGTACAATGTAAAGTATTGTTAAGAAAAAAAATGAATCAATTTAACAAAAAAAAAAATTATGTCCATGAAAGTGAGTTGACATGCAAACTATATCGGTTGTACAGCTAGGACTGGATCATACAAAAGACAATCCTAGGACGTGATTTCACTCTCTGACTTTCAATGAATGCTGCTCTCCAGACATATGCTTACCTTTCTCCATGAACAACACATTTTCCAGTTATAATGCCGTAGCTGACTATTCCCTCTCTCTTGCGCCTATGTCATCAAAACTAAATTCTAAACAGTCATAAAGGTCAAGTTCACATGCTGTGTCCATAGTTTTCCTTATCTCATAGGTGAAAATGTTCCCATCCTGGTTTCCCAGATTATTTTATATCATTGAAGTCCTCACCTACTTTTCACATATCCTTATAAATATGCTTGTTTTCTCCTTCTGTCGTATACATGCTGAGGGCAAAATCTGTGTTTAGTACACTTGTCTGTGTGGATCAGTGCCTGGAAGAACGCTTTGGACATAGGAGGGACAAGATAGATGTTTGTGGAATCAATAAATTCATACATGAGTGAATAAAGGCAATTTGAATAGGTACTTGGTTCATCAGATGCTTCACCATTTTGCAGTGGCCCAGCCTCACCTTAGGAATATTAAAATTTTGCTTTCCAGAACACCATGTAACCCAGATGTTCCGTGTTAATTGCCGAGGTATTAGAAATAATCTGAGACCCGAGATGTGAATTAAAAACCGAGAAAAACTCCGACACATCGTTTTTTAAAAAAAAAAAAAATCATCTGGTAGAGCACACATACTTTATAAAAAGGGAAGAGAAACGAACTTCACTGACTTGGGTTTTCTTTTTCTCTTTTTGACTTGCGTTTTCTGGTACCACCAACGCTTTTATACCCGTTCACTTAGAAGCATTTTCTGAAAGTGTATGTGAATGGAACCGTCCCTGGGGTGATGATCTTCCCGTGCTTTCTGCAAGGGGATGTAGCTGGTGGAAGGGAAAGAACCGGGGTGCCCGTTCGGCTTCGTGGGACTGTAACCCTTTCTCTGGTTGATTAGCATTCCAGATGCTAACGGCCAGATCGCAGAATTCAAGTGAATCCTATTCTTTAATCAGCCCGACGTAGATATGGCCGCTGACCGGGGCTGGAATCCTGTGCCTTCCCCATCCAAGGCGCTCTCTCTCTCTTGTAACCTCACCTTTGTTCCACCACTGCTAAGATTTTCTTCTCTGCTACTTTATCTCCTTTTTTCTCTGTCAGTAAGACGATTCCCCAAATACCTCAGGGTGTAGTCGGACTTCTGGATGTTCATTATCTCTAGATTCCCTGAGCTATAGATATTTATTTTCTGCAGACCTCAGTCTGCAAACAAAACAATAAACCCTGCTACTTGTTATGGCAGCAGAGCGATCTAAACTATTTTTCTCTTTCCAAGGCAGTTCAGAGACCTTAGCGTCTGTATTTTTTTATTTTTATTTTTATTTTTTTTATCCCTCTAGGTTTTCTGTTTCTCAAAAGTGAAATTATATGCCAGGGACCATTTTTCATGCCACCTCTCTCCCGAAATAATCTGGACCATTGGGTTCTCTGATCTCTTCCTTAATCATTGCGACAAAACCACTTACAGATGAAGACTGCATTTCTGGTAGTGGTGGGTTTTGAGGCAAAGGTGCTTAAAGAGTATTGAGTGGGCTTTCAGAAAAGTGAGAAAGTACTTGAATGTGTTCTGTTTTGAAAACCTCACAGTCCTTTTCATGAAGAGTCAGTTTAAGGACCTGCTCAAGTTTCTTGAATTCAGATCAGATTATATCTGAGATTGAGGCTGCATGATTTGCGTTGTATTCCATGGATATTTGAGAATACTTTACCTTCCATTTTTATGTTTCTGGGTCATCATTGTTCCAAGTAACTGATCAATACCAAAAGGGCCTAATTTCCAAATGCAGCTTTTCTTTCTCTAGCAATCATAGGCTAAAGTAACCAGAAGAAACAGGAGTGCTAGAAACAACAGGTAGAAACAAGAGGGAAAGTGATTTCTGAGTAATCTTTTTTCTTTTTTGCATGGTATTGCTTAAAAATATGCACCTCACCTTATTGAATAACAACATTTCGTCAGTGGTAAGATTTACTGTAAGCACTGAATAGTTATAGTGAGATGTTCACCAAGAATGAGAAGATCACATCAATAATTTCCCTTTCAAAGTTGGTATGTGTCTTACTTCTGCTTGTTTTCCGGTTCGTGAGGCATAAACTCTAATGTAGTGAATGAACCAAGCGAACATTTATGTTTTCTCACGTATTAAGTGGGCTCAAGAAGAAATCCAAAATGAAATGATAGCCCCATGATGCTGGCGTGGATCCAGGTTGCATTTGTATGTAGATCTGCTTTGTTTTTCTCAACCACATGACCTCCACTCATGACCTCAGAGGAGTTGCAGAAGCCTGTGACATGTGCATTCCAGGCAGGGAGAGGGGAAGGGATAAGGCCACAAGGCAAGGGCCAGGTGGGTCTACCCCCGTTTTTAGGAATCTTGTAGTTTTCCATGCAGTATTTTATAGATGAGAACTCCATCACAGGTCCACCCCTGCTACAAGGAAGTTTGGGGAGGTGAACTTTTTACCCAAGTAGATTGCTACTTAGAAAAAACTCAGTGGAAAGATCTTTTTATACATCTAATAGAGCCTTCTTAACATATAAAATCAGCATGTTGTTGGACAGGGCAGAAAACATGCCAACTCATTTCAGATTAGGTCCCTGATTTTTTTATTTGATAAAGAAAATGTCACCAAGCAAAGGAAATAGAGTAAAAGTATTGTTCATGAGAAATGTTGACAGTTCCCATCCTATGTATTGCCCAGGAGAGGAAGTCTGAATTAAAATTAGAGAGCTTCATGCATTTAGACGAAGATGATGCAGTGTGTGTGTGTGTGTGTGTGTGTGTGTGTGTGTTGGAGGGAAGGGAACCAAGAGAGCATACAGTTCTATTCCTAAAGCAGCATTGATAGTGATTTCCTAGCTCCATTATCTACAGGCTGTATGATATTAACCTAGTTACTTAACCACATTTTACCTTGGTTTCCTCATTTGTAAAATGGAGATTATAATAACACCTACCAGTAGAGATTCTCTTTGACCAAACTTTAGTAGAGCTCCTCTGAGCCCGCTGCCTGACCTTGAGCTTATGTCTCTGCCCTTGGCAAGAATCCTGCTAAGTCAGGTTAGCCAGATTCTCCCACCCTTGGTACATGATCTCCATTGACGTCTGACCAAATTCTTCACCCCCCAGGTAATATCTTAGTATCTTATCACCCTGGCTTGCTTTTACCTGTTAGGTTACTTAGCAAGAATTACCCTAACCCCTTAGTAATTTTCCATCTGCCAACTATACCTCCCCACTCTGGTGCCTGGCGATAAATCCCCATTTTTCCTCATTGTATTCAAAAGTGAACCTAATCTCTCTTCCCTGCTGCAAAATCACAGTGCGCTAGTTCCCCTGAAAAAAAGTCGACCTTATCCTTTTAATAAGTATCATGAATAATTTTTTCTTTAACACTACCTCATGGGATGGTTGTGATAAACAAATTAATATTTGTAAAACATTTAATTGCAGTGTCTTTTACATAAATGGTTATTAAGTAAGTAAAACAGTCTGCAGTGTGGAAGGAATTCCTTATGTCTTTGTCAGGCACCAGGTTAGATCTTTATCAGATTTAATATGTCCTATTCACTGTTGTAGTCCCAGTCTCTCGCATATTGTGGGAGTTCAGTCCATTCTTATGGAATTAACAAGTGAATCTCAGCTGATGCTAAAGCACTTTTGGTCCAAACTCATTTGTTGCATTTTTTTCGACAGTATTATAATTTCTATGTAATATTTTGAAGGACTCAACAAATGGACTTTGCATAATTCTGTTCTATATGAGAACAGTTTTTCATGGCATATTCTTTAAATGTCTTCTGATTATGACTTGATTTCACATGAAGCTTGATTATTATGTGGCAACAAAGGAAACATATTCTTATCATACCAACCCAAGCATTCATCATTCCTTTGACAGTTGGATTTTCCTCTCAAATTAATAAATTAGCATTATATCTACCTTGTTTTTTGGGGGGGGGTGGAATTTAAGAGTGTTTAGTTTGTTTCAGGGCCTGATCATTTTTGGAAGCAAGAAAAACAGATCTCTAGGGGAATTGTGGTGAGGTTGCCTGGACAGTCCTCTTAAATGATTACACTGAACTCATTTTAATTTTCTGTTTTCATCTCTTCTCAGCTGATTTACAAATTGAGTAAGTAATTTACTTGGAATAATTCTGTTTAGAATCTAATCCCAGCTCCAAAATGTATTAGTTGTAGCATTTGGGCAAATTATTTAAGCTCTCGGTAGCTCAGTTTCCCTTAACTATAAAATAGTCTTTATAATAGTGTCTGCTTTCTAATAGGATTACACATAGGTTAAATGAAACAGTCCTCTGTAGGATTAGAATAGTTCCTGGCATAAAAAAAAAAAAAAAAAGAATAGTTCCTGGCATGTAATAATTGCTCAGGAAAAAAGAAACAGTATCCACATTTGCCAGTTAATTCATCATGTGAAGCAATTGTTTCTATTGTGCAGTTGACAATAGATGGGTAAACAAATTGTCAGTTCTATGAGAAAAATGATCCATTGCTCTAAGTATTTGGGTTTTTGTTTGGTTTTGGTTTTGGTTTTGTTTTTTTGTTTAAGATCAAAGATGGAGTTTTGACTGAATTTTTCCATTCGGTATTGTAAAATCGTAAACAGGGAAACTGTATTTTAGGTTAGGCCAAGGGACTGTTACTGAGTTTGTTCAAGATGTCATTTTAGCTACACTGTCGTTAGTATTCTATAGCTAGATAGGACTGCTGCTTGCTATAAGATATATACTATGGCCACAACTGCACCAACTACATACACTACACAGCTGACCCTTGAACCACACGGTCTGAACTGTATGCATATGTGCAGATTTTTTTTTTTTTATAAAATACGATACAGTAAATGTATTTCCTCTCCCTTATGATTTTCTTAATAATGTTCTTTTCTATAGCTTACTTTAAGAATGCAGTATATAATACATATACGCCATATGTGTTGATCTACTGTTTATGTTATCAGTAAAGCTTCTGGTCAACAGTAGACTATTATTAGCTAAGTTTTGGAGCAATCAAAAGGTAAATGCAGATTTTTGACTGTGTAGAGGGTTGGTGCCTCTAACCCTCTTGTTGGTCAAGGGTCAGCTGTGTATGGTATACTGTGGTTATACTTTGATTTATTTAGTGGGTATTGATCACTTACTAGGTATTTTGCTAATGATACTGCATTCTATATATTTTTTAAAATTTTTTTATTTAAAGTTGAATGAATTAACATACAGTGCATTGTTAGTTTCAGGGTAGAATTTAGAGAGTCATCAATTACATATGGCACCCCAGTGCTCATTCCATCAAGTGCCCTCCTTAATATTCATCACTCAGTTACCCCTTTCCCACTCCCCTCCCCTCCAGCCACCCTGATTGTTTCCTAGAGTTAGGAGACTCTTATGGTTTGTCTCCCTCTCTGTTTTTGTTTTATTTTATATTTACTTCCCTTCCCTTATTTCATCTGGTTTGCCTCTTAAATTCCACATATGAGTGAAATCATATAGTATTTGTCTTTCTCTGACTGACTTATTTCGTTTAGCATAATACCTGCTGGTTCTGTCCACGTTGTTGCAAATCGCAGAGATTTCTACTGCATTCCAAAGTAATCTGCAATTCATGCTTTTGAAAATTGCCATGTTTCCAGCCTTGTGTGGCAAAATGTAACATTGTACAATTTTTAAAATGTTTTTTATTTTTTGAAGATTTTATTTATCCATTTGAGACAGAAAGAGTAAGAGAGAGCATGAGAGGGGAGAAGGTCAGAGGGAGAAGCAGACTCCCCATGGAGCTGGGAGCCCAATGCGGGACTCGATCCCGAAACTCTTGGATCATGACCTGAGCCATAGGCAGTCGCTTAACCAACTGAGCCACCCAGGTGCCCTAAAATGGGGTTTTTAAAGGAAATTAGTAATGAAATAAGATAAATAACTAAAAGTAAACCTTAACAAACTTTCCAATGCTATAGTTTTTATATTCCTGAAATGTACTAAAACTTCTCAGTTTCATTTGAAATTTTAGCTTTCTTTATTCCATTTCCTTAGTAATATTAGTAGAGACTGTTGAAAGTTATAAAACTGTCAACATTTTTCTAAGGTCTAAGAACCATAAATTTAAATTATTTCATATTTGTCTTTGTTTCCCTCCTAATTTAACTAATTCAGTGAGATTTTAGTGGATCTCTTTGAAAGTACTATTTTATTTTTCCTTATATGTTTTCTTCATGAAATTCACTGTTAATTTTCTACCGGGCTATGGACATTAGGAAATCAGAAACTTTTTGCTGTATTCCAAGTACCCCAGTATTCATTCACTGAGCAGCGAATGACACACATTTTATGTTTACTGACTGGATGAAAATGCGTATAGAAAACTGGAAAAAAAAATATATGGAAAGGTAAAATGAGAAATCATTGTTAATAGCAGCCTGCTAACAATTTCGTGTACTTTCCTGTCTTTTTTTTTTATTGTGGGTGTACTTTTAGTCTTTAGATGAGATTAATTCTTTATATATAAAAGTATAAGCAGTTTCCTCCCAAAGTTTTTTAAAAAGTAAGTTTTTAAGTTATTACTTCAAAAAAATCATTTGATAATGAGATTTTTTCCCCCATTGAATTAATTCATGTTCCTGCAGGTGCTTTAAAGCTGGGGTTGTTAGTCTCAGGGGCTGTGGAAGCTCAGAATCTGAGTGAGTCTGGTAGCAACGTCTCTAAAGAAGGCTGTGGTTTCCAGAAGAGTCAATTGGGACAGTCAGAAGGGATCCCATAATGTGTCATGAGCTTCTAGACGAACTCTATGCAACACTAAGTTGGCAACAGCTCTGACTTGGAAAACAGACTCACATATCCCTTATTTGTGATTCTGGAGTACAAAAGGTTCTGAACATCAAACTTTTTGTCTTTGGTAAAACTCTATGCCAAAATTCACGTGATGATAAAACATAACCTAAACCGAGTTGAGTAACCCTCAAGGCGAGAGTAACCCTCATTCATACATTCGACTGCAGAAATAGTATGATGGCTGTTACTGGGTAACTATAGTCCCCTTCTAGAATTGAAAAGTTCGCAACACAGAATCAAATTCTGCCCCTTGGGTTTCAGATAAAGGATTGTAGACTTGTGTTTTCTTGGAAAACACTTAAATTTTTAATAAGGAGACAGTATCATGTGGTTGTTAAAGAGTTGAGCTCTAAAGACAAAAAGCCTACTTTACCATTTGCTCGGTATGACCCCTGAGAAAGCTACTCTTTATGCTTTAAATTCCTCCTCTTACAATGAAGTACCTAATTTTCATTCATACAGGGTTATTGTGTATATATATATATATATATATATATATATATACATATATACATAGTGCTTAACATGTTACATTAGTAAGACTTCTACAAGCACTGGCAACATGCACACTTTCAAGTATATCATGTTTTATAAGTTTGTTGAATACAAGAATGAGAAGGGGGCAGTCAAGACTAATGCTTAATATGGGATTTGCTCATCAAATAGCCAATAACGTTTGACAAGGGAACAACTTCATCTCAAAATGTAGATGTTTAAAAGACATACCCTAGGACAATACCACTTTGCCTCACTGAATAAATATTGAATCTCCAGGTCAGCAAATATCCAGGGATTATCCCTGAATAATTATTCTGATAATTGGGACTTTATAAACTGATGTTCAGTTTAACTGAGTGTAATAATTTATTAATAACTATTTGAGGGGGAAAAAAAGCAAGGCAACGTAAGATAACATTTTATAACGTATCCAAATATGCTCGTTCCTTATTAAACATGCAACACTGAATGTTCTTTGTTAAAATAAAATATTTCATTCAACATCGTAGTGTATAAATTATTGATAGGATCATTTGAACAGTTTCCTAGTGGAATTCTAGTCTAGTTTTCATTTTTAGGACACAATGTTCTTCTTCTAGAGAAAACCATCCATAGGTAGTCAATTTCTCGTCTAACTATTGGCTTTTTATGTCCCTTACAAGGAACTAACATCATTCTCTATTTCCAAAGTACTGAGAAGAAATGGGCTGCAGTGTTTCTTCATTGATGATTCAAGATGATTCTACTGAGGAAAAACAATTTTAAAGGCTAATTTTCTGAATGCATTTTTTGAACATCCACTTTCCATTATTTTTAGTGTTCACATTCTTAAATATATATTCTTTGGAAATAAGTGAGGTATTTGAAACATCAGTTTGTTACTCATTAAAAAAACTCTAAAGAACATTGTTTCTCTAGAGACTTTCATAAATTGGGCTTGAAATACATATTTTTTTATTGGTCAGGTTTCATTCGTGATAGGTGTTTTTCCATTTCAGGATAATTTTTTTTTTATGAGAGAAATGTTTTTTGTTTTTTCACTTCATACAAACCTTTTTTCAAAGGATGACCTAAGAAATAGTAAAAAGATACATAGTGTGAAAAGTTCAGGTTTTAATAAGAATGTCTCAGTGGTACTTCAATTATAACGAAAATATCCATGCTCACTACACTGACTTCGTAGTGCCCCACATAGTCCTCATTAATGATGTTCCTTGTGGTTCACTTAAGAAGACTGACATTTAGGGGTGCCTGGGTGGCTCAGTTGGTTAAGCAACTGACTTCGGCTCAGGTCGTGATCCTGGAGTCCCAGGATCGGGTCCCGCATCAGGCTCCCTGCTCAGCAGGGAGTAAAATGCACAAAAAACTTGTGCATTTATGTTTGTAGGAGCTTTATCCATAGCAGCACAAAATTGGAAAAAAAAAAAAAAAAGACAACCCAAATGGTTAGCAACCCGACCCGTAAGCAAACTAGTATATCCATTCCATGGAATGCTACTCAGCAAAAAAAGTCACAAAACTATTGATATCAACCACAACCTGGATGAATCTCCAGGCAATTTTACTCAGTGTGCAAAGCCAATCCCCAAAGCATACAAACTGTATGATTCCATTTTTTTTTTTAAAGATTCTTAGAAGGATTGCATTATAGAGATGGGGGAGAGATTAGGGTCAATGAGGGTCAGAGAGTGCCCGTGAGTGGGAAGGGGTGTGGCTATGAAAGGTCAATGAGCAACATTGTGTCAATAAAGTTTTGTATCTGTGCCGACCTCAGCAGTGTTGCTAGCCTGGCCATGATACTAGGCGATGGTTTTACATGATATCACCACTAGAGGAAACAGGATAAGGTGTGTGAGACATCTCTCCAGATTATTTCCTACAAGTAAAGGCCAATGTTTAATTATCTCAAAATAAAAGCGTTAAAAATCCTGCAAATGTAGAATAAAGAATTTTCATATCTCCTTCACCTAGAGTCCCCCAATGTTAACATTTTATTTTGCCTTATAATCTAGACCCACCCCTGGGTGTGTGTGTGTGTGTGTGTGTACATATATTTATTTATATATTTTATTTTCTCAAATGTTTGAGAGTAAGTTGTAGAAATGATGCCACTTCACTTATAAGTATTTCAGTGGTGTATATATAGTGTTTTAAGATTTTATTTACTTACTTGAGAGAGAGAGAGAGCACAAGCAGGGGGAGCAGCAGGCAGAGGGAGAGGGAGAAGCGGACTTCTTGCTGAGCTGGGAACCCAGTGTGGGGCTTGATCCCTGGACCCCAGGAACATGACCTGAGCCAAAGGCAGATGCTTAACTGGGTGAGCCACTCTGGTGCCCCTCAGTGTGTATTTTCTTAAAAAACAAAACAAAACAAAACAACCCACCAAGGATATTATATAATCAGAATACAAATTACAATACCAGGAAATTAACGACGACAATACTGTAACACACCTTTTCAGATTCTTGCAGTCGTCCCACTAATGTCCTTTCTTGGTCTGGGATTCAGTCTAGAATTCTTCATTGCATTTATCTGTTGAGTCTCTTTGGTCTCCTTTAATCTGGAAGAGTTCCTCAATATTTGTTTTTCATGACCTCGCTGTTTTTGAAGAGCAGTGTGTACAGATAATATCCTTGTTTGGGTTTGATGGTATTTCCTTATTTGTGGCAGGAATACTATAGAAGTAATGTTGTATTTTTTTTAGTCCATAGCCTCAGGAAGATTTGTCCACTTGATTAAGGAGGGGATGTGATGTAATGAGCCTTGGATATTATGTAAAACTGATGCATTACTGGCCTCTACCTCTGAAACTGATAATACATTGTATGTTAATTGAATTTTAATAAAAATCAATAGATTAATTTTAAAAAGGAGGTATCTGCCAACTCCTGTACCATAGAGTTACTATTTTTCCCTTTCTAATAAATGTGTATGTTGTAGGGTGATGCAAATAGCCAGGAAGTCCCATTTGAAAGATGAGATGTGGTGGGTTCGTTATGAGAATAACTGGGAGGCATTTCAGGAAGAGGGAAATGGCAGGTGGAAAGTCCCCAAGGCTAAGAGTCTAAAGCTCTCTGAGAAGGAGAGAAAAATCCCATTGCAATTGGGATTGAGAGAGAGAAAATGATGAACTTGGGTTGGTGGGTGGGCACCACACCTTGCAGGGCCTCAAGGCTGTGCTGAGTACTTTTTACGTTTTAAACTTTAATACCAGTGCAGCGGGAAAGCCTTCCAAGTTTTTAAACAGAGGAGTGATATGACCAAAACTGTGTTGTAGAAAGAGTACTTGGACTGCATCAGGAATAAATTAGAGATAGGATGAGATACTTATATTTCATATCTAAGCCTTGTATCTATTTGCAGTTTATTTTTGGTAGTTGGTATATTGTAGATACTCAGTTCTTTTACTTTTCAGATGATTCATTTTCTCAGCATCATTTAATTAAAAAAGCCTTTAAAATTATATAAGAAAATAATAAAATAAATAATATAAGAAAATAATATACATTTGTTCCTTCAAAAATTATATATTAAATGCCTATGACATTCCAGGGACCACTCTAGAGAATGGGATACAGACAAAAAGGATGTGGCCTTTGTGGAGCCACATCCTGTAATACTTATTTTAGAGTAATTAGATAATACAGATAAGTATTTTGAACTTTCTCCCAGATTTCATCAATGTATGCAGTTGCACATATTTATGTATGTATTATATAGTTTTTTTAAAGCCTATAATCCCACAATGCAGAAAAAAAACCTATTATTAAAAACTGTCATGTAGGTATATACAAATGCAACCTAAATTTTTCCTTTGAAAGGGTGTAATATATTTTCTCCTTTTTGTAACCTTAATGTATTTATCCACTCAATGTATTTTAAATGTCTTGCCAGATTATTAACTCTTCTTGTACAATACAATTTTTTATTTGCTCTATAGTATTCTATTGTATTACTGTATTGTAAATTATTTAACCAATCCCAGAGTCTAATCTAAAATGGAGTGATTGAGTTGAAGGAGGTCAATTGTTCTGCATGATGAAGGAATTCAGTATGTTTTCCCCTGATGGCCCTAGAGTAGAAAGTATGGGCTGGTTCGCTGAAAGCCAATTCACTGAATGGTCTATTTACCAAAAGTGGAGGTCTGTAGATGTGCATATAAAAACAAATGAGACGAGTGACTTGGTATAGAAGAAGCTCATTCTAGAAATGTAATGGCACGGTCATCCAAGAAGACAGCCAGCCAGCAAGGGTCTGCAGTGTGGGGCACCAATAGATTTGAACAGATATGGCACTTAATGCTTAATTTTAAGCTGTTTTGTTGCCCCCCTCCCCAAATTTTCCCAAGAATTGAATGGAAACGACATTTTTGTCAAGAAATGTGAATGAGAGGCTCAAGAAACATAATTTTAGCATGCACAAAATGACGTGGTAAGAACATTAAGCAAAACTTTGGGTTTTGCAGGACAGACTTAATTATTCTCATATAATTAGTAGAAACGGTGCACACAATAAAAAATGTATTACGTTATCTGTTTGGGGACAATGTACCAGAAGCGGCGAGATGCTTGAGTCTCACATTAGAAGTGGCTCTGTTTGAATTTTGGTTCAGCTCCTTGCTTGCGGGATAACTCGGTGCATGTGACTTTCCAAGAATGCTTCCTTGCATGTGAGCCAGGAGTTACTATGATTATCTAGCACATAAGCTGTGAGGAGAATTAAACGAACGCATGTGTATTAAGTCCTTGGCACAGTGCCTGGCATATCAGCTAAAAGGTATTGAGCTTATATGATGATGATGATGGCGACGATGATGAGACACATGTTCAAAGCTTTTGATCCAGATTGCCAAATATGCTCTCTGTAAGGCTCTAAAGTTCATTTCAAATTGTATTTCCACCACGGCATTTGAGCGATCATTTTCCCCCTGCATTCTGGAAATTATAGGTTGTAAATCCTCAATAATTTGAGTTTCAAATCAGGTGTCTGTGCAGAGACTATTTATGGAACACCTTGTTTGGGCTGGTCACTTGGTTTGGCACTGAGGACCCACAGAACGTTAGACCCGGTTCTTGTTCTCATGGAGCTTATGTTCCGGGAATGTTCCTCTTTCCCTCATTGATTTATAAGGATGCCAAGTCCTTGTCTGCGAACACACAACCCTGTCTTGTGGTAAACATTTGATTTTGTTTATGGAGCATATGCGGTACAGAGGTCTTAGATTTCATCTAACTTTCTGCCCGTGGCAAAACTTGGACCCTGGAGAAAGTCTTCTGGTCTTTCCTTTCTGCTCCCTGAAGCTGCCTTCTTCAGAGGAAAGCCGACATCTACTCCCATGAGTGGGTCTTTTCACCAAGTTATATGAAGATAGCTTCTCAGCCAATAAAATGTACACTCACAGGGGTAGCAAGAATTATAGTTGTGTTCTTCATGTAAGGCTGAGATTTGTTTACGAAGTACCCTGCTAAACATTGGGGATCCAGTCGTGGTTAGATTTCCTCTTAGTCCAAGAATGCTCAGAACTTTCCTACACACCTATCCCCAGAGAACGTCCTATGAAAAATCTCTTACAGACTTTAGACAGTCCTGCTTGCCAGCCTCCTCTTCAGAGACATCATTGTTTACTTCTCCCATGTGCCACAGGAGTGCCCTGGATTGGATCATCGTGATACATATGGCTCAGGCATGTGGCTGTGAGTTCTCCGAGGGTACGATTTATGTGAAAATTCATCTTTGTATCACCAGCATTTAATATAGCTCCTAGGAGAGAATTGGAACATAGTTATTGAAATATATTATCACATTGCTTTTATATTATTCTGGGTTTGTCTTCCCCAGCGGAGTGGGAACAATTTCATGATAAGGATTATATACTATCAGTCGTTGTAACTCTCCCCCCTCTCAGAGTGTCTGCCACACAAGTAGATGCTAATAGATGTGATATAGACGAATTGATGAAGGAATACGCTAATTAAGTCCCTTAACTAGAAATGTCTCTTTTGGGATCATGGATCCAAGTAGACCCTAAAAAGGTGACCATTTAAGCCAAATTATTTCTTGTATCCAGGTCATTTTCCTCCGTCCTTTAATAACTGCTCCACGAACCCTAATGGGTTCCCTATTGTTAGTCCCTAACAATATTAGGGACTCTAATATTGTTGACCTATTCTTCTGTATTAGGGCACATTCTTCACTTTTAAACAGAGGGATTATACATATAGAGTAAGATCAGTGCATTAATTATAACCAACTGTTTTCTTGTGCATGTGAATCAGTTCGTAAGTGCCTTTCTAAGTTTTAGTTTGTTTGGGACAGAATGGGAAGAAGCAGGGAAACAATTTCTATGAGCTTTTTTTCAGTGTACATACGGAATGGCAGACCCTGCGGAGCAAAATGACAATGGGTATCCAGCAGGGAAGAGGGGATATTAGACAAGGAAGCAAATGTTTAAAAATGTAAAAACTGGTATCCATGGTTGATAGATATTCATGTCGGTTGATATAGAACATTTATTATAAATATGACAGCTCCCAGGTGAGTGAGATTTTAAGACTGACATTTCATTCATTTACATTAAGAACACGCCAGATACTGTCCTATGGTTCTCATAAATTATCCCATTCTTGCCCTATAATACCCCTAGGAGGAAAATGCTTTTATTATAGATGAGGAGACTGGAGCCCAGAGTGGTGAAAGGGCTTGCAGGTTTCATGGTGGATGGTGAAACAGGATTGGAATCAGCTGGTCTGGCTGTGTAGCCTGAGCTCTTAGCTCGTGCTCTGTGGGTCATATGGATCAGATGGATGGAACAGTCAAAACTTAGAGTAGGGAGCCTCTGATGGAAAGCGCTTCCAGCCATGCCTATCAGATGTGAAGTGGGGCCTCTTTTTGTTTGTTTGCTTTAATCAAAAGGGACAAGGAAATGATCTATATCCATTTAACAACTATCAGAGATGGTATCTTTTTGTTCTCCTTTAGTGGCAAGTGTCAAAATATCCATTCCAATTTGTCCTAGGTAGAAAACTTAAATTTACCAGCTTACACGATTGAACAGAATGGGGCAAGGTCTAGTTCAGGTGGGGCTGCACTGACAAAAGTTACTGGCTTTTCTTTCTTCATCACTCAGCTCCACATCTTTTCTTAATTCTATTCCCAGACAACCTTTCTTTTCTATTTGCAGTGTGGTGGCTAGGACAACCTGAGGTTCAATCTGGCCAAAGTCAAACCCAGCGAAGGAAAGTAAGCCCTTTCTCCTTTGCGTTTCTAGGGAAAGCCCCACCATGAACTTTCTTTGATTGGGTTTAGATACCACGCCCAAATCTGAGTGTCCTCAGGACAAGTTACCTGGCTCTTTTGTTTAGTCCTACGATTGGTCATGTATGATGGGAATGGAAAGTGGGAAGATGCCCTTAAAAATCCACAGATCGCTGGCATAAAGGGGGGAAATAGATGCTGAGGAGTCAGGTGCAAATAGTTATTGCAAATTCCAAATATTAGTTCCGTGAAAAGGTAATCCAGCTGCTTTTTAAACTAGTCCGTCCTGTGTGATCAGTGGAATTTAATACTTGAATGTCCCACCTTTAATGAACGACATCTAGATTTACAAAATTAATAAACCGTGGGATTGGTCTGAGGGCAGGTAGGAGAGATGATTTAATGGGATTCTTCAGTGTAACACCGGTAGATTGTTTTCCTCATCCTCCTACAGCAGGAAATTCTTAATAGAATTAAGGTTGTGATTATGTGTCTAACCATAAACACTCAGTGCCGCATCAATTAAGATCACCGATGGATTATGGAGAACAGACAGCGCGCTTTGGCAGAGCAGGGGAATCAGTTTTCCACCTCGGTGGGTGAGAGCAGAAGGAAATATTTCTGATCTATATGAAACTCATGACTAATATATATTTATCTGGACCAGATTCTCTCTCTACTGATATTCGTAATCATGGCATTTTCACCTTTCTGACTTCAGGGTTTCCTGTTTTTTGTTTCTGTTCCTCAAAGTTGACTCAATGTTGATTCACATGCAAATAGAGGATGGGGTGAAGTCCACAAGATTCTTCTTGCTACCCTGTGTTGGGTGGGAGTGGGCGATGAAAGGGGAGGGGGTCTCCTTTGGGGCATTGTGTGTGTGTTTGTGTGAAGAAAGGAGAGTGCCTAGACGTATTGCACGGAGCACCGGGTGTGGTGCATGAACAAGTAATCTTGTAACACTGAAAAAATAAAATAAACATATTTGGTGAAAAAAAAAAAAAAGAAAGGAGAGTGCCAATGACTCCACTGATTTGTACTTGGCTGTTTGGAACTTCCGAAGAGTCCATCAGAGGAGATATACAGGGACTAAAAGGGCGAAGAAGCCCCTATCACTCCCTTTAGAAAGAAAAGGACTTTTTTCGAAAAGGAGACCAGAGTGTTACTTAACAACAAAGCAATTCTCAAAAGACAACCTGAGACACATTTCCTTGTATCATTACCTGATAATACAGGGCACATCATGTTAGCAGATAGGCCTGTTCTTCAAAAAAAAAAAAAAGTACAGGGAAATCAAATCTTTGCTAAAGAGCAGTAGTTAACAGGGGGCAGTGGGGAGGAGAAGGGAGCATGGTGATGTCAGTTCCGAAATTAAACAGCTTTCTTTTGATTCGCTAAGGATCCTATAGAACTCTGAGTAAGTTTCTTGCTCCCTCTAGGGGTTAGTATTGCCATGTGTAAAATGGGTATGATACAACTACATGTTTGTAAGAAAAGTGTAATGGACTCATGTAAGTAAAGTTTTGGTTTGGTATCTAACACGTAATTGGTATTTATTAAATGTTTTCTGTTATTTCTTGACTGCGTGTTGTGTGCCAAGTACTGTGCTGAGAATTCTCCTGGTAGTATGTCATGAAAGCCTTTGGATGTGGTAGTTATTATAGGTCTCTGGATTTTTCAGAGAAGGGACAGGAGGCTAGGAGGAAAAATAATAAGATTTTCTCAAGTCATACACCTTGTGAATTATAGAGCAGCCAGAATTAAGCCCAAGTTTCTCTGACTGCAGATCTTCTGAAAGTTTTATATTAAAAAAAAAAAACAACAAAACCAAACCTGGAAATTCTGCCTCTTGTGCCTTGCATCCTAATCACTGTTAAATTCTTTCCTTGAATGCTGCTTTTTACCAGGAGCTGGTGGAGATGGCAAGAAATAAAGAATAGGTATTTTCTCAGGCTGTGTAGATGAGCGGTTGTAAAAAGGGATACAGGCTAAATCCAGGGATGACTGGTATTTTTTTTCTTAAACTGCGCTTTTTATAAAATATAATTAGGCCAACACTACAAAGCACTAAATATTTTTAATCATTCTGTGTCTAATGCTTCATAAAAGGGGAAAAACAGGAATGCTACTTTGAACAGAATAAGGCAAGATATGACTCCGTTCTGTCAAATCCTCATCCTAAACTCTGTACCTCCCAAAATACGTTACATCAAGGAGGGGACCAGGGTAACACAAGGAAACTGCTGGAAGTGCTTACTCTTAGCATGATGCAAATACCATTAATGGTCGCTTACATTGCTGCACGACAAATGGCTACAGATGTAGTGGTTTAAAATTATCCCTATTTCTTTTCTTGCAGTTTCTATGGGTCGGGCGTCTCCACACAACTTAGCTAGGTCCTCTGTAAGACTGCCTCTAAGGTTCTTCAGTTTCTTTTTGGTTGTATGCTGGACCCTGAGCATTGAGAGGTCTCTTAAAGCTCCTTGTTGCTTGGGGTTCCTCAGTGTGGTCGCTTGCTAGCCCAAGGCTGTTATGGGAATAAAGGCATCTGGCAAGATGGGTGTGCTGCATCTTATGCAACATGATCAAATAATCATGTGTTAGGTCTAATCATGTGTTAGGTGGCATTCTTTCATTTTTGTAGGAAAAAGAATATTTTAGTGAGTAACAGATCATTGCCACCTATAGGATGGAAGGAATCAAAAGTGAAGAGAAGAGGCATAGAATGTGAATCAGTGGTTCTCTTATTTACTGGAATTCTCACAAATGGGCAGTGAAATATTAGGAGTATCTTCAAAAGTGTCTAACTTCAAGACTCACCAGATCTAAATCATAATGGTTCGATAAATAAAGGGATTGATTTTTTAAATAGTAAATCTCAAGTTGGAATAGCTTCTAGTGTGGCCAATTCAGAGTTTCGGTGATAACTATTAAGAGCCCAGATTTTTATTTATTTATTTGTTTGTTTTGTTTGTTTTTTACTTTCTGTTTTATCATCCTTGGCATGCTATCTCACTACGCTCAGGATCACACAATGGCTGCAGTGGCTCCCGAGTTTACATCACTGTTCAGAAGCAGAAAAAAAAAAAAGCCTTTTCTCTTCCTTGCATCTCTTCTTTTTTGAAGAGCTAAGAAATATTTTCACGAATCTCTGGCAGTGTATTTGCACTGTGTCCTTTTACAGAGTTGGGTCATAGACCACTTTCTCAGCAAATTAAAGAAGGGGGCTGAAAGTGTCATGATTGGCTCAAATGGATCACTACTTACGCTTCAGGCTGTGTCTGGGGTCTCCTTCTTAGAACACAACATCTGGGGTTAGGATAAACAAAACTGGGGCCCTTGGAGCAGGGAAGTGAGTGTGCGCACATGTGTGTGCCTACGTTGGGTGCATATGGGTCTGTGTAGAAGGTGATGGTGTGAATTAGGATAATAGCAGTCATGTACTATGCATTTCATGTGGATGGGTCCCCTCCTTCCCAAAGGATTTTGGAATCAGAGACTTAGGTTAAAGCATGACTCACACACAGATCAGCTAACTGATGTAAATTCTCTAACCTACCTGAAACTTGTCAAAGGGAGATAGTATTTTACTCACCTCGCAGATCTTGTGAGGTGTGTAGCCAGTGCCTGCCGCCCATCAAGTGCCCAGTAAGTGGTGGGGAACGGGGCAATGAGAGTTATCATCATGGTGCTTGATCTTGAGTTTTCTAATGGCAACATGCATCTGTAGACTAGGTTTGACTCGGCCCCCGTGGAAGGGATAAAATAATGAGTTACGATTCGTAGCAACTTGGGACACCTGGGTGGCTCTGTCAGTTAAGTGTCCAACTCTTGATTTAGGATTAGGTCATGATCTCGAGGTCATAAGATCGAGTCCCCACCCCACCCCACCCCCATCTCTACTTGAGATTCTCTTTCTCCTCCCTCTGCCCAACCCCCCCCAAATAAATAAATAAATCTTTAATAAAAAAAGATCCATAGCAACTTTCTCAGGTGTACTCAGTACGCAGGAACTCTCGTTTACTGCAAGAAGTTCATCTGCAGAGATGACATCTTGGACAGGGTGACATTTCTCCTCCATTGAAAGCTTCTGGGAAGCTTTTCCAAATCTTCGATATAAGTGCAACACAAGCACCCTTGCACGGGCACCAAAGTCGTTTTTTACTTTTATGTGTCCTATTTCTCCCCCGACAGTCTCATCTTCCAAACCGAGTGCCCCGGGCGACTGTTTGTTTAAGGCACCTCTACATCTTCCTTTCTCCCGCGCTCCTTGCCTGGAAAGATCATAAACTATTTGACCATGGTAGCTGGCTCGAGTTCTCTAAGAAGAAGGAGTTCATGAAGTTTCATTAAGGGGATTGGGAAACTTTAACCCGCCTGTGTTTGTCCAGGATAATGGAGAGATTACATAGGAAAGTCGACAGAACATTAAAAGAAGAAATGAATAAAAAAATGCAGAAGCTCCATCCGCCTGAAAGCAAACATTCGATGGGGACTGAAAACAGCCACATTTATGAACCAAACCTTTTGGCAAGTCAAGTGGGATAAGGCTAGTCGAGGGAGGCTGGATGTCAGCAAACTGAAGCAGAGGTCGGGTGAGGAGGATGCAGGAATTCTATAGGAATGAGCCACACGATTTCTCAGAATTTTTTCAGTGTAAATGCCAAAAACCCAACCAAAGACGGTTGAGTGGGAGGAAGAAAAAAATGCATGCATTGAGTCTTGTCTAAAAGACGGGATCCAGGTTCAAGCTCCTGGACCCCCTCCCTCACCCCCTCATCCCATGCCCCCTACTCACTCTTCTCAAGCTGGCTTCCTTCCCAGGAAGGTCTCCTGGAGGTGGAACGGTGACGTTCAGGCTGACTAAGAGGTTCTCCACAGCCCTGGGGGAGGTGGGGACGACAATAACCCCCAGAGATTCTCAGTGGTGTTCAGTTCAGGCTACTCTGACAGAACTACCACAGACCTGGTGACTTCAACAATTTATGTCTCCCAGTTCTGGAGGCTGGGAAGTCCACAATCAAGGTCCCAGCACCCTCAGTGTCTGGGAAGAACCCATTTCCTGTTGTGTGGATGGTGGCCACCTTCTTGCTATTTGCTCACAAGGGAGAGAAGCCTCTGGTGTCTTTCTCTTTTAGGAGGGCACTAATCCCATCACGGGGCCCCACCCTCAGGACCTCATCTAAGCCTGATCACTTCCCAGAGACCCGCCTCCCAATACTATCACACTGGGGGGTTTAGGGTTTCGATATGTGCATTTGGGAGGACACAAACCTGCCATCCAGAATGTTCTCTCACTCACACGGTTCCACACAAATCCGGGAACTGGGTGTCTGCCTCGGATGCCCTCAGGCTGTGGCCAGGGTGCGAGAGAGGAGAGAACTAGAAGTAGGAGGTGATATTCTCTCAGGCTTTCTGTCAGGCTTGGGACTGAGATCTGTGGAAAGACAGAGCTGGAGGTTAAGGTGGCCAGAGCTGTTTTCCTCAGGAGGATGGCTGCTTTCGGGCATAGGCAGTATGGCTCAGGTCCTGCGGGCAGAAGGATTCCAAGGTTTGTGTGAGAAGTTTCTCCCCAGTTCTGTGAGATGCCCAGAGAATGCCCCAGGGAGCGCTGCAGGAAGCCAGCCTCGACTGCAGGGCAGCATCCGGAGCGCAGAGATGTTCTCGAGGAGGATGCTTTCTGGAGTGACCTTGCTGGGCCCCTCCCTCAAGTGACTGTGGCTCAGGGACCATATCCCTTTCTGTGATGCATAATAAATGGCCACAAATTTAGCGGGTTAACATGACCCCCATTTATGATCTCACAGTTCTGTAGGTCGAAGATCCAGGAGGGCAGGAGGGCTTACTTGGGTTCTCTGCTTGGGATCTCATAAGGCCGAAATCAAGGTGTTGGCCAGGTTGGCTTTGATCTGGAGGCAAGATTTTTGAGGGGAGGGTCCCCTTTCAGTGTCATTCAGGTTCTTGTCAGAATTCAGGTCCTTGCAGCTGTAAGACTTTTTTTTTTTTTTTGGCTGCGGGGGGCTCAGTCTCAACTCCTGGAGACTGTCCTCATTTGCTCTCCTTGGGTCCCCTTTCATCTCTGAGCATTCTCGGGCCACCTACCTGGAGAAACTCCCTGCTTTTACAGGACTTACTTGATTTGGTCAGGTGCATGTGGATCGTGTCCACATCTTGAAGTCACCTGTGCCCTCTATCATGGATCTAATGTAACATCAGCACAGAGGAAAATCCATCCACCATATTCAGCAAGGGATGGTGCAAGGTGTGTATACCAGGGGCTTGAGAAATCTCAGATGTTTTAGAATTCTGCCTCAAGGACATCAGCCGGGAGTCTTACCTAAAAAAAATACCTTGGAGGACAGGCTCTAAACCCATGAAAAATACCTCTAGGGTCTCACCAAAAGACTTGTAGATGTTCCAGAGAGGACAGAGGGGGACATCCCCAAAGGTCCTCATACTGTTATATTTTAGGTATTGATGTTAGTGACAGGTAGCATAGCATTGCGATTATGGGGCCAGATTGATGAATTTCAAATTCTAGTTCGGTCATGAACCAGCCCTGAGAACTCAGGCCAATTACTAACTTCTGTGCCTCCTATAGAGATTCCTAAGTTTGGATGCTTGAAAGAGCTCGCCCGATTCCACAGAGCACCCACAGAGCTTGTACTTAAGGGCACGTGCTATGGTGGGACACGAGAAAGAAAGTCCAGCGAAGCATCAAGGGTCCCAGAAACACCATCCCGGCACATGCTTCCCGGGTCCTCATTCATGTGGGGACTGCCGGCTGCTCTCTATCCAGGCGAGACCACCCAAGACTGGTGTGAGGAATCTTGGCTTTGGGAAAGCTCAAGGCAAAGTTCCCAGTTTTTAGCTGAAGTGATTGAATGAGTGAGGCCAGTGATAAGAGCATCAGTGTGGGAACTGGCCCTAGAAGTGTCCGCTGGGCTTTGTGACTTTAAATAGTGCATCGCAAAGCCCCCTCCCCTTATTTTGGCCATGAGTCGCACCCAGACAGCCAGAAAAAAAGAGCTCTCCTGTTTCAGCTCTAAATCATTCTTCTTTCCTTCAAAGCTCAGTGTCCTTACCAGAAAAATATGGATAATAACGGTATGTATCTCACAAGATTAAACACTGGTAAAGTACCTACAGGACTTGCAGCATGTGGAAAGCACCGTGCTTTATTTTTTATTTTTAAAAAAGATTTTATTTATTGGAGAGTGCGAGAAAGAAATAGCAAGAGAGAGCATGAGCAGGGGGGAGAGGGAGAAGCAGGCTTCCTGTGAGCAGGGAGCCCGATTTGGGGGTCGATCCCAGGACCTCCCAAGACCCTGGGATCAATGACCTGAGCTGAAGGCAGATGCTTAACGGACTGAGCCACCTGGGTGCCCCAGCACTGTCCTTTTTTTTTTTTTTTAAAAGAAATTACATATGATCATAATTACTTTTAAATGCCAGTGAAACTTGGAAAGATTCATGGTGTATGGGCAACCAGACTTCCTCTTTTGCAAGCCATTTCCTGAGAGCAACACTTTTTCTGCTGTTCCACTCCATAATATGGAGGAGAGAGAGGGGGGTCAAATTCACCTGTAATGGAGTGGACCTCGTGGAATGCTAATTAAGTGACCTCTATTATAAAGGCTCTCTAGGAGGCTAAAAATGTGCTGCTTCAAAAGCAATGATTCCTTCCTGTGAGTCCTGATCTGTTCATTTTCTTTGACAGGCCACGTGTGTTTGAGTAGGTTGTTCTTTATGTGTTATCACACTCATTATAAGTATTTATGTCTGAGGAACATAGCCTACCCTCCAGTTATTTCCAGAACCTGAACTCTGAAAGCAAAGCACCACCAGCCCCCCGACTCCCTCCCCATCTTCATTATTTTGCCAATTAGTCCCCTCATCCTGCACCTATTCATAAATCAGGTTCTGGGTAGAATATTTTGCCAACACTTGTCCAAAACAGAGTACTTGAAGCTTGGTTTCATGGCCACCAAGAACCTGTTTGGGTGCTAACTGTATTAAATTAGCACTTGTGGGTTTATGAACCTTCACAGGCTGAGAGGATGACTCACTTAAGGAAATGCCGAAGGGAAGAGGGGAGAAAGAGTCTCCAGTGTCTTGTAAACCATTGGTTCATACATTTTACTGGTTTTATTTTTGTTGTATTTGTGGTTGTAGGTGGGACAGTCAGTCTAGTCCCTGTTACTTCATTTCAACTAGAAGGTCAGTCCTTTCTTGTTGTTTGACTTTGGATAAATTACTTAATCTCTTGAAGCAGGCATCAGGCAGTTTATTCATTCATTCATTCATTTAAAAGGTTTTTATTTATTTCAGAGAGAGAGAGAGAGTAAGTGGGCAAGGGAACAGGGAGGGCAGAGAGGGGCAGGGGCAGAGGGAGAAGCAGACTCCCCACCGAGCAGGGAGCCCGACATGGGGCTCGATCCCAGGACCCTGGAATCATGACCTGAGCCAAAGGCAGATGCCTAACTGACTGAGCCACCCAGGTGCCCCTCTCTGGCACTTTAGAAATACTTTTTTGGGCTGTTTTATCTGTAACTGCCTCTTGCTTGCCTGATGGAACAGATGATCCATACCCTGTGGATTTTTGTGACAAAATGATGTGACTCAGGCTGGTCATTACCACCCAGGTCACAGTGTCTAGTGTAAAGATAAGATGGTTATACATTATAAACTACACAAATCCTAGTAATTCTAGGAAAAATTGCTAACATTTTTTTTAAAACCACTAATCTTTTCTCGGGTCTCACCACAAAGACAAGACTGTCACGGAGTTATCGGCACGGACTTCACCGCTATAAGGGAAGCGAGTGCCTACATATCATATCAGCACTGGGATGAAGGGGGAAGCCACAGTCTCATGGACTCAGCTGTGATAGGAGACAGAACTTTCAGTTTTTCAATTGTGTGTACTGACACGTGTTTCTCTCCTATGATTTTGGGTTTCCGCCCCCCCCCCCCCCTTGTTTTGAATGAAGATTCATCTCTTGAAGCCAAAGGAATCCTGCTAACACATCTCTCTAAGCTTTGGTTTTCACATTTTAAAAGCAGAATATGTCCCTCTTTGTATATGTAACATATCTATCGTGTATCTACATCTCTATCTCCCACTCTTGTGTGGATCAAATGGAATCGTAGTCCGCTCTAGATAGGGTTTTCTCTTCTGATAACAGTTCTTTCTTTTGCTTTTTATCATTTAGTTGGTTTAGAACTGCCCACCCTCCTCCCCCCAGCTCCCACCTAAGTCATGAGTTGGTCATTGACCCAGACCCACAGGTACTTTCCATCCCCCCAGCCCAGCTGATTGGTCCAGGCATGAACATATGGTCCAAGATGGCCTGACGAGACCCGATGTCCCCAGAAGCCTCTCTGTGGTGGAGAGGATCTGCCAGGAGAGATACCTACACTGAAACTTTAGTAGGACAAAGAAATAGAACCCTAGGAGAGAAAGCAAAATAGCATGTCAGTGATTAAGGCCCCCTCAATCCATTTATGCATTTTAAAATTACGTAAGTCGGTACATTATTCTTTGTTTTTCTGAAGCCAATTTGAGTTGGGTTTTTATCACTTATAACTTCCTTGGCATGGTGCCGATGATGACGACAAGTGCTCTTACTTCCGGTATTACGCTGTTATTAATCTCTTATTACTGCTGCTAGGTCCTCCCGGGAATGTAGGCCACCCAGGTGCGGAACTAGATGGCCTTCCTCCACCTGGCTTCTCTAACCCCCGCACAGGAGCAGGCAGCGTCTTAGGTCGGCGTGCCTCTCCAGCAGTGCGCTTTCAGACCTCTGGGCGTGCAGGTGGCAAAAGACGTTTTGCATGCCTCCGTCAGAAGGTGCTTCTTTACGTCCCATGAAATTCACCTCTTGCCAATACATCTTCACAACTTTTAGGTTTAACGAATGACCACAGCAGTCAGTGGCAAAGCTCTTCACATAAGGCGCTAGAATCCCAACTGCCTTAAAGACTTGTTAAGGAAGCCTTGGGATGAATAAAATATCACGTCTTCCATCAACTCCTTAAAGCATGTCAGGGATTCCTTGTTCTTTGAAAGTGGTCATCACTCTTTAATGACAACTCGTTGACATGTAGATGAGCATTCTGTTCTAGCAAGTAACCATGCTGGCAAGTTACCGAGGGAACTTTGGTGTTGAAGACAAGGAGCGGTCCTTCTGCCTGCAGTGAATAACCTATTTTTATTTGGTTCATTTAAAACACCAAACAGAAGATTCTCCTCTTGCTCCTCCAAAGTCCAGGATGCTCCTATCCTACATGGTGGTTTAGGTGAACTTCAAACTGGTGAAGTGCATTGTTTCTGGTTTTGCTGAGTGCTACCATGGACATTGAAAGTAAATAGTAAGGTGGGGCCTGGGTGGCTCAGTTGGTTAAGCATCTGCCTTTGGCTCAGGTCATGATCCTGGAGTCCCGGGATCAGAGCCCTGCGTTGGGCTCCCTGCTCAGCAGGAAGTCTGCTTCTCCCTCTGCCCCTCACCCTGCGCATACTCTCTCTCTCTCAAATAAATAAAATATTAAAAAAATAAAATATCAAAACATCTGATACGTAGCCTTGTACTCCAAGTGTGCCGCGTAGACCAGCACCGGCAGCGGGCTCGAGGTGTAGAATCTCAGGCCCGAGCTCAGGTCTGCTGACCCAGAAGCTGCCTTATACTCAGATTGCCAGGTAACGTGAAGGCACTTTTAAGGGTCAATAAAGAGCAGTTGTTCCCAAACTTAGCTGAGAATTACAAATGCCCGCAGAGCTCATTTAAAAAGTACATATTCCCCAAGCTTGTTAAAAATGATAGTTGCGTGGGCCCAACCCTGCAGATCATTTTTTTCAGTAGGTTAGGGAGGGTTTCAGGTATTTGAATTATTAACAAGCCCCTCCAGTAATTTAGATGCGTGTGGATGAGAACCGCTGTAGAACAAACGATCTGGTTCCCACGGAATATGCAGAAAAGGTTGGCCAAAGAAACAGAAGTAGACACTGAAATGATTGCCATTCCACCACTGATGCGTGTACGTGTGCTCGTGTGTGTCTGTGTGCGTTCATGTCTGTACATATATATGTGTATATAATTAGGGTTGTGTGATGCAGACACACAAACACACGGTCTGTTTTGATTTATGCACGTGTGTCTGACACAATGACAGATTTGCAGAACCTAAGCTGGGTTTACAGCAAGGTCGGTGCTGCTTCTAAATTGTTCTTCTTCTTTCTCTGGTTTCATCGGCAGCATCACTGTTAACCCCGCTGAGAATATTCAGCCCACTTCCGGTGGCCAGGGGGTGGCTAAGAGCCTGGTTTATGGGGCCAGACTGTCCATGCTGGAGCCCTGACACTTTCACTTCCCAGCTGTGTGACCTTGGGCAGTGTGCTTACCTCCACAGCCTCAGCTAATTTGTAAAATGGGAATAATTCCTAATTTCTCACGGCCTCCTTAATTGTCCTTAACACAGTGCTTAAAATGTTTGGCACATAGTAGAGTCTCAAAAAGTATTAGCTATTATAGCTGCTGTGTTGTTATTTGTAAGGACTAATGGCTAAATGAGATAGAACACACAGTTAAATGTTCTTATGTATGTATAGAAAATGCATATGTGTGCATTATGGATGTATGTATAATGTATGTATGTATTAAGCATATGTATGTGGGTATGTGTATGTAGATATGTACATTATATATATATATATAATTATAATTATATTAAGATCCAGTGAAATTTTTTTAAAAATTATTTATTTTAGGGAGAGGGAGAGGGTGTGCACAAGCAGGAGGGGCAGAGGGAGAGGGAGAGAGAATCTCAAGCAGACTCCATGCTGAGCAGAGCCCATCGCAGGGCTCAATCTCATGACCCTGAGACCATGCCCTCAGCTGAAACCAAAAGTCAGATACTCAACCGACTGTACCACCCAGGTGCACCTCCAGTGAAATTCTTAAAATGATTATCCCCTATGCTAGCATTAGTGGTCCACTTTTTATTTTTATTTTTGATATTAAATGAATTTTAGTTATCCTTGTAAGCCTGATGAAAGTTTTGGACCTTTACGCAGGAAAAACGTACAGCTGTTCCCTCACACACACACAATGCGAAATGCAATGTATGTGATGACAGGGCAGGTTGCCGGTGGGGGGGGGGGAAGCAAATGCATAGATCCCAGGTTAAGGATGGCACTGACCTCTGGGCTCCTTAAAGGCAGGAACTGTCCTTATCAATATTTGTACCCTTGGTCCCTGATACAGTGTCTGACACAGGGGAAGTGCCCCATAACAGGCGATTTTTGTCATTTAAAATTTTGATTATCAGCAATTGGTTCTTAACTTCCACTTCTGTTGGAAATGAGTGAGATGCCAATACATCATGAGTTATTACAGATCTTGGACATATTCCATAAAACATGTCCGCCAACAGTGCATCTCAAGCTACTGTGCGTACAAGGATCGCCCGGAATTCTTGTGAAATACAGATTCTAATTTAGTAGCTCTGAGGGTGCAAGAGATGAGACTTTTGTGTTGCTAGTAAGCTCCTAGGAATTGTGATCACCATGTCCGAGGTACAGAACTACAGAAGATGCAGCATGGCATAATGGGAAGAGGAAAGGAACCTCAGTTTACATCTCAGCTTCTGTGTGACTAACTTCATAGCCTCATTCATTCATTCACTCACTGAATGATTTCACTGCATATTTCATTCACTACATATTTACTGGGTACTTGCTCTCTGCAATATAGTGTTCCAGGCACTAAGGATTAAGTAGATAAGACGGATGTTGCTTTTCTATTACTATGAAGTCTAGTTAGCTAAAGATCTTAATTATTCTACTAGAATGTTCCCAAGGGCTTGTTGGGGATGAAACGAGCTTATGTAAGTAAACCACCCAACACAATGCCTAGCATACAGTAGGTGTTAAATATATTGTACTTTTTGAGGACGTGAGCTCAGATACTTTCCTACTCTTTTCCTAATGCAGACTCTGTAGAAGTGGCCTTGAGGTTGGCAATATGATAACCAGCTGGGAATCAGTGATGGAGAGTAAATCAAGGTTCATGAATAATTCATTAGGTTAATATTGTAAGGTATAATGAGGAGCCAACTATATATAATTTAAAGAGACCAAGTGACTTTTTGGAGTAAATTCTTGGTCATGAATCAAAAGCCGTGGTCTCTAATCTTCAGGTTTTCACTGGAGCTTTTTGAAATTCTAGACAGATCCTCATAACTTACATTCCTACCTCCTGTAAAATAAAGTAGTTTGGAATTAACTCAGGTGGAAATTGACTATTAAAACACTTAATATTTCAATTCAACAACCATTTATTGGGCATCTACAAGGCACTATTCCCTCTTGGGGACATAAGAAAGTTTAAGTTATAAGTTTACATTTGAAGTTTTTTGAAATATCAGGAAAGCAAGAGTTACATTGTTTGTCCTATTTACTCATTTGACACATATTTATCAAATGCATTTTAGAGGGAACAAAGATGAATATAATATAGTCCTTGACCTCATCATAGAGGGGATAAACCTAGATTTTACAAAACTGTTAGGTGGCAGAATGGAAAAGCATAGAGGAAATGGCAAAATGAGTATTATAAATTATAAGAATTCTGGAATTGTAAACTCATGCAGAAAAGAAACATTTGTATATATTTGAATGTTTTAGGAAACAATATTCATACTGAGGGAGGTGGACTTACGGATAATTATTAGGGTTTTGTGATGTTGGGAGGTGATGGAAAACATTCTTTTTTTTTTAAAGATTTTATTTATCCATTTGACAGAAAGAGAAATCACAAGTAGGCAGAGAGGCAGGCAGAGAGAGAGGGGAAGCAGGCTCCCTGCTGAGCGGAGAGCCCAATGCGGGGCTCAATCTCAGGACCCTGGGACCATGACCCGGGCCAATCCCCTGAGCCACCCAGGCGCCCCGATGGAAAACATTCTTGAAGAGAGAAATAATATAACATCCCAGTGTTATTGGCTATTTGCTATGTACCGAGGTCAGTGCGGGGCAAGTGCAGTTTTTGTCAACAACGAATTTCCTATCCAGTAGCAAAAGCAAGTAGACAAAGTAAAATCAAGTGTGCTAACTATCAGGTAGAACTATGAACAAGGTGGAGATAAAGCATAGAGATGCAGGGATTAAACCTTTGTAAAAATGAGGAATTTCTTCTTTTGATTGAGGTTGATGATTTTTAAATCTCATGACAGGTTTTTTGAGAAGGTTGTGTGTTATGGCGGAAGTGAAGTGGGAGTTCTCCAGGAGGACAAGGGAGGGAGACACACTCTGTGTGGAGTCATGGGCACGGCGGAAACGTGGGCGTGTAGTCTGCCCCTTTAGGAACCCTGGTTTGGTGTCACTAGAATCTAAAGTGTGAGGCAGGGATTGAAGATGAAAGAAAGCAGAGTGGCGGGTGCCAATTTGGTTCATAAAAGCCTTGTTTGAAGAAGGAGGTTGGCGTGCAGAAGGGGAATGTGGCAGGAGGAAAGAGGCATCCTGAAGAGAAAGAGTTTGCGTGGCGCAGAACGATGGATTCCTCTCTTGTGTGGTTCCTCAGAAGTGGATCCTGAGATGAGGATCCATGAGAAAGTTATTTGGAGGATGTGCTCCCAAGAGAAATGGGTCAGGAAATATGGGAAGCAGGACAGCAAAGGAGGAGAACTTAAATCCTGTGAAGGGCAGACTCAGCCTGACCCTGCTTGGGACTCTGGAGTCACATCTGGGGGCCATGTTAGCCTCAGGCAAGGATGCTAGGCTTCTATGTTCATGCATCAGTCTGTCGTTGACTCAAGGCTGCCCTTGGAAAGACAGACCAGTCCTGGCTCGCTGTCTCAGTGGGCACAGGGGCTTCAGAAGGCAAGGGCGGTTTTCTGAAGGGAAACACAAGCGTGTCCCTGGTAGGCAGAAGCACACGGAAGCTGGGTGGATGTGATGGATGAATCTGAGAACGTGAGTGCAGTACAGCGAGCTTATTGGAGTTGAGGTACCGTGGGTACCAGTATCAGTCTGGAGACGCAGAGCTAAATCCTTTTTTTTCCTAAAATTTAATTTTTAATTAAATTCCTCATTTTGTCTGGGTAGCAGAAATCTAATAGGGCAATTTGTAGACTCCTAAACTTCCTTCTGGGATTGTGTCTAAAATTTGGATTATAAAATGCCAAGGCAGGGGTGCCTGAGTGTCTCAGTTGGTTAAGTGTCTGACTCTTGATCTCAGCTCAGGTCTTAATCTCAGGGTTGTGAGTTCAAGCCCCGTGTTGAGCTCCATGCTGGGCATGGGGTCTACTTAAAAAGGAAAAATCCAAGGTCTTGGGCAGAGGGGCAGACATCTTGTTCTTAGTCTCTGCTGAGTTCTGCCCTGTGCCCCGGTGATCTAGTTATCCATCAGCTGTCTGCATAGGTAACCGGGGAGATGTCCTAGTTCCTTCTAGAGCCAGGGATCCTCTGCCTTCTCAGTACTGCATGGGTGATGGAACCTCTCCATTGTTCTACTCCATACTGTTTGTGTAAAATACTTACAGGAAGTTGCTTAAAAATCCCCTTTCTAGAGATACATGCTATTGTCCTCATCTCCTGGAGGGAGCCCTCCTCCCTGGGACCTAACCTAAGAAATAAGGCCCAGGCTACCTCTGCCCTTGATACTTCACACGTTTTGGGAGCTGGTCCGTCTTCAGTCTTCCAAAATGTAGTCCATGGCTCTTTTCTCTGAACTATGTTTATTCTCAAATGTCTCTACTACAGATAGGGACACTTAAGTTATTCAACCTCCAATATTCACCCTTCTGTCTGTACTGGGACATTTTTCTACTGGGGAGAGATGGACAAGGTTTGCTCCCCAGTGTTTTTTGAAAAAGAGAGAATCCAGTGGAGGCTCCTTTTATTCTCCTTTCTGCCTTTGCATTCCTTCTGTGAACCGGCAGAGACGTATAGTAATGCATAGAAATTAAGGACAAAGGAGAAAAGAGAAATAGAGGGGAAGGTATATAGTTAATATATCAAGAACATTCTCCTAACCCCCAGAGAGAGAGCAGCAAGGTTATTTTCTCCTGTTTTGCCCATTATTTAAATTTCACCCCTATTCCTTTTATTTCATTTGGTATCTTTAAATAGTAACTGAGGATGCAGGTTAGAATCACTTGGGGGAGATTTAAAAACATACAAATGCTTGGATCCCACCTCAGACTAATCAAATCCAAATTCCTATGAGTGGGTGGGGTTCAGACATTTGTCTTTTTTAAGCCCACTAGGTTATCTCAGGGTGGACCAAATGGAGTGGGAACAAGGTATTATGGATTTTTACTGGTTATAAATGTGGGAATGCCGATGGTGGGTATAGCCGTTAGCCAGAAAGGACTCCCCCCTCACCTGGTCACCTCCTAGAATTGGTTATACCAGATGCAGAATTTCAGCATCTTTGCATCATTTCATTTTTCCACAAGGAGTCTC
>CM052811.1:114528267-114581138 GCA_028533885.1 Nasua narica
AATTTCCCCCTGTTCACCCTTCCCTTCCTTCTCACAATGCCCTCCATGATTTTCTTTATACTCCATATGTAAGTGAGACAATAAGATAATTGACTCTCTCTGCTTGACTTATTTCACTCTGCATAGTCTCTTCTAGTCCTGTCCATGTTGATATAAAAGTTGGATATTCATCCTTTCTGATGAAGGCATAATATTCCATTGTATAGATGTACCACATCTTCCTTATCCATTCGTCTGTTGAAGGGCATTTTGGTTCTTTCCACAGTTTGGCTATTGTGGCCATTGCGGCTATGAACATTGGGGTACATGTGGCCCTTCTTTGTACTACATCTGCTTCTTTGGGGTAAACACCAAGTACTGCAATTGCAGGGTCATAGGGTAGCTGTATATTTAATTTCCTGAGGACTCTCCATACTGTTTTCCAAAGTGGCTGCACCAACTTGTGTTCCCACCAACAGTGGAAGAGGGTGCCCCTTTCCCCACATCCTCTCCAGCATTTGTTGTTAACTGTCTTGTTGATTTTGGCCATTCTAACCGGTGTAAGGTGGTATCTCAGTGTGGTTTTGATTTGAATCTCTCTGATGGCTAAAGATGATGAACATTTTTTCATGTGTCTGTTAGCCATTTGTATGTCTTCTTTGGAGAAGTGTCTGTTCATGTCTTCTGCCCAATTTTTGATGTGATTATCTGTTTTGTGATATGCAGCCATATTAGTTTGGCATTTGAGCGGTGTACTTGCTCCCAGGGGAGACTGGGCTGGAACACAAACGTCGAGAGACAGTAATGTGTCAGGATATAAAATCAATGCACAAAAATCAATTGCTTTCCTATACACTAACAATGAATATATGGAAAGGGAAATTAGAGAATCGATTCCATTTACTGTAGCACCAAGAGCCATAAGATACCTGGGAATAAACCTAACCAAAGAGGTAAAGGGTCTATACTCGAGGAACTATAGAACACTCATGAAAGAAATTGAAGAAGACACAAAAAGGTGGAAAAGCATTCCATGCTCATGTATCGGAAGAATAAACATTGTTAAAATGTCTATACTGCCCAGAGCAATCTATACTTTCAGTGCCATCCTGATCAAAATTCCACCAGTTTTTTTCATAGAGCTGGAACAAACAATCCTAAAATTTGTATGGAACCAGAAAAGACCCCGAATTGCTAAGGAAATGTTGAAAAAGAAAAACAAGGCTGGGGGCGTCACATTGCCTGATTTCAAGCTTTACTACAAAGCTGTGATCACCAAGACAGCATGGTACTGGCACAAAAACAGACACATAGACCAGTGGAACTGAATAGAGAGCCCACATACGGACCCGCAACTCTATGGTCAAGTAATCTTTGACAAAACAGGCAAAAATATCCAGCGGAGAAAAGACAGTCTCTTCAATAAATGGTGCTGGGAAAACGGGACAGCTATATGTAGAAGAATGAAACTTGACCATTCTCTTACACCATACACAAAGATAAACTTGATTGGAACATTTAGATCATATACATTTAAAGTAATTATTGAAAGGTATGTACTTACTTCCATTTTTGTCGTTATTTTCTGCTTTTTGTTGTTGTTTATCTCTATTCCTTTCTTGCTGATGCTCTTGTCATTTAATGGCATCTTTCTTTCTTTCTTTCTTTCTTTCGTGTTATACTTGGATTTTTTTTTTCTCTTCATGGTTTGTGTATCTATTATAGGTTTGGAGGCCTATTGACTCTGAGCTCTGTCTTTTGTTTATTTGTGCATCATCTTCTCAATTTCCAAATTCTATTTATTTATGCATGTATTTATTTAAGAGAGAGAGTGTGTGTACATGTGAATGAGCAGCAAAGAAGAGGGTGAGAGAGAATCTTAAGCACTGAGTGTGGAGTCTGATGTGGGGCTTGATCTCATGAGATCATGACCTGAGTTGAAATCAAGAGTCAGATGCTTAACCAACTGAGTCACCTAGGTGCCTCCCAAACTCTCCTTTAAAAAATAGTCTCGTCACTCCTTTTTAATAGTAGCCTGTTCTTTTTTTAATGGATACAATATTTTTCCTGAAAATTAATAGGGGAGAGACTCCTTCATTATGTGTTTTTTCCCTCCACACCTTGCAGCAGTGCCTGTCCACCACCTCTGTTCCAGGCTCCAACACTCAAACGAGGAGCCTTTTTTAGGCAGATCATGACTTTCCCTGGAAAGCAGTTCTACTGAGGCCAAAAGCTGCTGCTATAACCCTCCTGTCTGTGGGTGGGATCCATCTGCCTACATGTTCTGTTCATTAGTCAACTTCCCGGTACTTAGTTATTCTAGTTGCTATAGGACTGAATCATAGGAGCCTTTAATCTGAAAATTGTACGTCCCCTAAGACTTCATGCAGGAATTATATTAAAGCCGAGGTTGGAACGATGTGAGGAATTTAGAAATCAGTGTTCAAGATCTCCACATTCTTGCTCTAGCCTCTCATGTCTGTAATCACTTTCTACTCCTCTGTGGGGCCGACATTGCTGGTCACCTTCCTAATGCTCAGGACTACTTTTTATTAGCAAGATCCTGATTTTGTTTGAAAGGACAAATGTGACAGCTAATAATTGGCTTTCCTTTCTATCCAACCACCTTTAGAGTTGGAGAGAGAAAGGTCTGTAGCACACATTATTGAGATGTCAGTATAAATCCTGGGGAAGATAGTCCTTCTAAACAAAAATAAAAACCTCTCTAGGAGAGAGTACTTGATTCTTCACTTTGTTAGTGCCTAGAACAGGGAGATAATGACTGGAGGTGCAGCAGCCATCTTGAAACCATGAGGATAAAAGCCATATACCCTACAGATCTGAAATGCAGAAGGAGTTTGGGTTTTTAGTGACATTCTTGAGCAAATGCATGAGCCATGGAGATATTCTCCCAGAATTTGTAAGGGAGGAAAATAAACACACTCTAACCTAGAGACTTAAATTTTCCGTCATTTCTAGTTCAGTATGACCCTAATGAACCACACTAGTTCAGGTGTTTCTGAAGGTTTCACTAAACTACTAGACCAGTGGCTCTCTAGGCACGGTCCCCAGATCAGCACCACCTAGGAATTCCTAGAAATGCAAGACCTATTGAATCTGACTCTAGGGATGAATGCCCCCAATCTGTATTTTGACAATGTTCCGGGGGATTGTGATGCACATAGGTTTGAGAACCACTGAAATAGAGTCATGATTTAATTGACTGCCTTGAATTTAGGCTTTCTTTTCTTGATGTTTTAATCATACATCATCAAATAAATATTCCTCAAGTGAAGTTCTATATATACATTGCTCCTTTTCTGTTAAAACAACCATCATGAGTCCCCATCGCTTACTGAATTGGATAAAAGCATATGAGTCAGGTATTCATAGTTGTTGAAAATGTTTTCTTAGCCACGTTCTTCATTTAAATTTTTCTCCCATTTTCAATTTTCTTTTCAAAGCACATGATTCTGGTAACAGTACTAACTTATGTGAACAGAATACATTTCCCATCCCAGCCCAGGAATCTACATGTTACTTTGTCCTCATTACTATCTTTGTTCTTGGAAACTGTGGTCGCCATTCTTCATGCATAATAATTGCAGCCATCTTCCTGAAGCCTTTGAGAGTCCATCTTTTCTTAGATCATATATACACTCATTTGTACCTTTTTAATGGTACTTTGAATTGTTTTATTCATGGAGTAATTTATGGAACTGGAGAATATAGCTTGATAATTACGTTTTAAAAAAACGTAACTTGTAATTAAAATTAAACAAAATATAATTTTATGCATAAATGCATTTTTTGAAAATATGTGCACAAGTTGAATCTAATCATTATAATTTTCTATAAACATAATGAGTGCTAAATTGTTATTGATTATTCCTTTTTTTTACCATGCCATCTGGGACTCTGACACTGGAAGAATGTAATGATTACTTCTACTGGCATCAAGTTATTTTAAATTTAAAGATGATAAGATATAAATTCCTTTTTTTAAAAAGCAAACTTTGCAATTATAGCACAGTAATTAACTTTTAAATGAGGAAAAAAATATAAAAAAATATATAGTATTTTTTTCCTTAAAGGAATATGTTAGGATAGAAAAATGAATATATCTATAATACTTTTTGTTCTTTGTTTTTTAAGTGAATCTCTTAAAGGCAATCATAGAGAGATGGCTATTCAATTTCAATAACTTCTGGTTAAAAAGCTCACATTTTACTTATAAAATTAATTTCACTTTTTACCTTCCTTGAAAAATTAACATGTGATGAGTCTTTTTTGGTGGGTGGTAGAGAAATATTACTTATGGGACAAGACTGTCTTTTACTTATGAGAATACTTAGAAGACTTTACAGAGAAATAATATATAGAATGTTAGGAAAACATGATATACACTCCAGGAATTATGTTTTTTTTTTTTTTTTTTGGGATTTTTATTTTATTTATTTTAAAAGAGAGAGAACACAAGCAGGCAGAGAGGCAGGCAGAGGCAGAGAGAGGAGCAGGCTCCCTGCCGAGCAAGGAGCCCGATGTGGGACTCGATCCCAGGACGTTGGGATCATGACCTGAGCCGAAGGCAGCCGCACAACCAAGTGAGCCACCCAGGCGTCCCTACACTCCAGGAATTATGAAGAAATTGATATATTTGGCACATTTTTTCCAACTATGTAACGCATATACATAAAAATGCATGTGCATAGAAGCATTGGTGAAAATAAAAACTCACTCATGTGTTCGTAACATTCATCAATTCCCACATCTTTCTCTCATTGCATTTATATATAGAAATACACATCTGCTTATTTACCTACCTCATAGGATATCATATTATACATCCTTAAACTGAACGATTTCTTTATTTCTAGTTAAGATTATTTGTTACATTATAGCCAGGAAATTTTTGCCTTTTGGATTTAATTGTGTATGTGCTTTCTTAAATAACAAGATATGTGTTACATTTACAAAATGATTTTTTTATCAACTTGGACTGTCAAAAACTGAAAGAGATGTTCATTCATTCTGTGTTCTTTCATTTATTTATGGACAAATCATACATGGTTGGTTGCTACTCTCTCTGAAGATTGGGGCTATTCCTTATATAAAAACTGATAGCATTTACATGTATGACCTCTTACCAATTTAAAATTCTGTAGATACTGCTGATGATCTGGTTGAATTACTTTGTATTCTGAGTATTTTAATAAGGATGCTTAAGTCACTTGAATTTTATTATAACTGTTTATTTGTCTTCTGTATCTTTACTATGTTTGTTTTTTTTGCTTTGTTTTATGGGAATGTATGTACAATTTCATGTTCAAATATTTCAGCACCAAACAAATGGAGAAATGATAGTGTTTATGTTAATATTGCACGTCTTTCTTTCTTTTGTTTGACTCTGCCAGCTATGTTTTGTCTTTTTTTTTTTTGCCTGTAAGGCAGAAAGCTCATGGATCTACCATTGAGTAAACTGTGTGGCTTTGAGGAAGTTATGTGTTTCATGGTGATAAAATAGAACCTATCTTGTATGGTTGTTATTAATATAAAATAAGATAAAAATCTATACAGTGCTTAGAACAGTGACTGCCAAGCATTAAATGCTCCATAAATGATTTACTGTTCTTTTCTTTTTCTCTTGTACCATTTATTTTAATTGTGTTTCCTGTAATGAGCATTTTTGGTTATTTTTTTATTATAATGTAAGATCTTTTGTCCTTTTTTTTTAGATTTTATTTATTTATTTGAGAGAGAGAGAGAGAGAAAGAGTACAGGGAGGAGCAGGGGGAGAGGGACAAGCAGATTCCCTGCTGAGTGTAGATTCTCCACACATGGCTTGATGCCATGACTGGTGAGATCCTAACTTGAGCTGAAATGGAAAGTCGGATGCTTAACCAAATGAGCTACCCAGGCCCCCTGGTGTGCTTGTATGTTTATGTGTTTCTCTGTTCAGATATTTTCTGTTGTTTCCTTAACTGATCATGCCACCAAAACAGAACCTGGAAGAGTGATTGAACATTGTTTCCTTGACTTTTGCATTAGGAAGATTAAAATTTCTTTCCATTGCCCCTCCTCCCCATAAAACACCATGGCTTGATTTTCCCTCGTTCCTACCACTTGGCTTTTTCCAATTGTGCCTCTATATGGTTTTGGTTTTTTGTCATAGTTTCTTTCATTTGGAGAACTTTTCTTTCATATATGAGATTACTTAGCTTGTTATGTCTTCTGTAATCACGTTCATTTTAATTTACACTGGTAAACTTCCTTAAAATTGCAAATACTTGGCTGATTCCTTTATGGTTTCTGTTATGAAACAGATTATTTTTACGCAGTTTTGGTCCTTTGGGTGGGAATTGGAGTTAGGCGTGTAGGTAAATGAGTAAGCTCACATTGCCGCTTGGAACTGGAAACGTATGATGACATTTCCCTTAAATACTGTGGTTATTCATTTCTTTGTTTCCTGATGACAGCAAAGCCAGCATCAGTATCATGCTTTGTATATTTTTTTTAGCTAATAAAATAAGCAGTTCCCATGGTTTACTTGATTATAAGAGAAAACCACACCTTTGTGTTATCATGGCCCATGTTTACTTTGCTCTTGGTATATCTGTCAAAAAGCTCTCTAGAACTCAATATAGCTATGACTTCGAAAAGGAAAAAAAAACCCACAACTTTGATTTCTTTAGATTAAATTTATTCTTTGGAAGTAGAATCTGGTTTGTCTTGGTGGTGGACTCTATATTCAAAGAAAACACTATTTAAAATTAGCCTTCTCTTGCTCTTCCCTTGTGGATGCTGTACTTCCGTGTTATGTCCAGGCTCTCTTTCTCATCTCTCTATTGAGGCCCTACTGTTCTTCCCTTATCAAATAGCAGATAGATATATGCTTCTGGAAAATTCCCCAAAGGAGATAACTTCAGGAAAGCCGTAGGAACAAACATGGGTTCTCTTACATGTTCATGGAGATTGAGAAGTTCCCCAAATAAAAGATCCTATGTGTCTGCTGCCTCTTTGTTTGCTTTCCAAAACAACAGTCTTGCCATTATGGAGGGCTCCAGGTAATTAGTTTTATAACATGTGAATGTTGTAGTAATTTACCCCTAAATCTTTTGGGATTACTTATCGTAGATCAATCTGATACAGGTAGCTTAGATTCTCACTGCAGATTATATTAATAAGTTTACTTGGCAGGAATCAGTTGGGAAGGAGTATAGCAGAGAAGTAAGAAAATGAGCTTTGGGGTAAGACTGGCATGATTTGCATCCAGCCCTGCCGTTGACAATCCTGTTGTGACTTTGGCCAAGTTTTTAAGATTTCCTGAGCTCAAGTTTTCCTCACCTGGAAAATTGGGATAATAATAACAGTATCTACCTTAAACGTTTGTAGGAGGACTAAATAAGAAGATAAATATAAGAACTTCACACAGGGTTGGACAAACAGTAAGCCTCAAAATTGGCAAACAACAGCAACACAGGTAAGACTGTATTGCTGTCTACGTGACAGTGGCAAAGCCCCTTTCCCCTCGCGACCAAGTTCATAGGCTGGTAATGATCTCATGGCTAAGAGCATCGGTGCATTTTCATTCTGGCCTCTTCACTCTCATAGCTGCCTTTCCAAATGCACAAGGCTGGCCAGTAGGCACTCTTTCTCTTGATCTCACTTACCCTTCAGGGCTGGTCTGTGTTCACCACCACACTCACTGTTGCCTCACCTTCTTGGCAGACTGCCCAGTACCTGATAAACAGGCAGGTTTGGAGAGGAGCGGACACACTAGATCCCGTCTCTCTCCTCTGTTCTTATGAATGCTCCTGTCGTTTCCTCTGCTCCCTAGTTGGAGAAAGGGCCAGGGAGGATATTCAGCACAGGACGTTGGCAAAATTTCTAGCCATCAAGCAAGTTTTTGATGCTAAGCAAATGAGCCCGGATGTTCCCCGGAACTAGGACTTTGCTTCTTGAAGTAATGGCCACTGACTTGCAAATACTTGTTTTATGTACACAGACATAGGCAGTCGACATGCATACACAAAAATTCTTCAGTTTGGGGGTTAATCCTATCATTTGCATTTCTAACCCCCTCAACATTTCATTCTCTACTTCCTGCAGATGCACTCCCCAAATTCCTCTTTGAACCATTCCCCACATGGCTCTGGTTGCACCTCATGTTGCTCTTTCTGTGAATAATGCTTTTTTTTTTAAACATATGCCTTTTCTTATTTATATGTTATTTGCATGAAGAGGAGGTCTGGTTGCTAAGGCCACCAGGACTGGTGTAGGTGTCTTTAGATTCAGTTATGTTCCCCCACTTCCTTTGATGGAATTCTACGCATGTTCATGGTTCATCCAGTTTCTGTGGTTGCAAGAATATAAACATCACAAAGTCATCCTTGTTTTTTGACTGTTTTCCTAAATATATATTTGCCTGAATTCAGTAGCTTAATTCTTTCTCTTGCTATTAATTAAACCTGATATGCTATATCCAAAGGTAATTCTGCTGATCTTTTTCCTACTGATTACTGTCATCTTAATTGGTCTCTCTTTTCAACCTTGCTCTCTTCTCTCTTCCTCCGTTTCTCCCTCCCTTCCTCCTTTCCTTCCTTCTTACTTCCTTCCTTCCTGCCTGCCTGACTTCTGCTTTTCTCTTCCTTTTCAGAATATCTTTTGGTTTCCATTCAGTTTTCTGTCTCCATCAATCTCATTAAATGATTAATATTAGTTTATTCATAGATTGACCCATTGGCCTCTTAGTGACAAGCTGAGGATTTGTGGGATTGCACACGTAGACAGTTGGGTGACCTAGGGCAATAGAAGAGGATGTGGATCCTCCTGATTTAGCTCTGTTCTGAAGATAATCCAATTAGACTACAAGAATAGTGGTATCTTGTTCCCTCTCCCCCCCACCCAATTAGACCACTTTGAAAGGACCAAGAAGATGGTACTTAATTTCATTATCCATTACAACAGATAAATGCAGAAGGAATTCCTGTGAAGTCAAGTGAATCAAGGGGAAAAACAGAAGCACAACCTATTTCAGTGCTAATAAAAGTGTAAGGATTCATGTGAGAGTAAAAGGTCCTCATTCTACAGTAAATATACACACTTCCATTTCTCCTGATAGACTGTGAATGCTTGACAATGGAGACTTAATGTTATTCATGAGGGTGGTAGAGAGGAATCTATGAGCAAGGCAGCTAGAAGAGACCCTGAAGGAGCCCATGTGCCTGGCACCTTCTCCACTACAGCCTGCAGCAGAGATAGAGGTAAGAAGCCTCTATGGTGTGAGGTATGATACAGGTGGAGTGCTGCTCCCTCATTGGGCTCTTGTCAGATATCAGGCTTGCTTCCCAGAGTCTCATCCACGTGGTTTAATTTAATCTTTATAGCTGTCCCATGAGGTTGAAACTAACTTTGGTATATCCATGGGCATGTGGCATACAAACATCATGGCTGGGATGGAAACCAACAGGACCAACTCCATACTTTCCAATCCTCATTCTTGTATCTTACTCAGGATGTAACAAAGAGAAAGGCTGCCATCTCATTTGAGGTTAATTGATATTTTTGTGCCCTACACTTCCAACTCTTCTAAAATGAGAGAAGGGAAAACGGGGATGGGCAAAGAGGGGGAGAAATGGGTAGAGAGAGCGAGGATGCATTTGTCATTAAAATGGTAACAATAGGGGCAACTGGGAGGCTTAGCTGGTTAAGCCTCTGACTCTTAGTTTTGGCTCAGACTGTATTCAGGGTGGTGAGCTCGAGCCCTGGGTCAGGCTCCAAACTCAGTGGAGAGCCTGCTTGAAGATTCTCTCCCTCGCCCCATGCTCTCTCTCCCTTTCTCTCTCTCAAATAAATAAATAAAAATAAGTCTTAAAAAAATGGTAGCAACAATAAATGTCTGTCTTAAGAATTTGGGCAATCTATTGTGATAGTTACCACTTAATCCTTTTGCCCCCCAAACAAACAAATATGTAAGCAAAATGCAGCCCCAAACAAAGACTATGTTGGTATACTTCCTTTCTTTTTGTTTTGACATTTTGTTTCAAATCAGCATTGAAATTCTTCTTTGATTTAATTAGAAAATCTGATTCACTTCCAAACTAACGCTCAGGTAAGTGTCAAACTTCCAATTATACACACACAAAAATTATGTTTGGAACCTATGTTAAAAACTCTATTTGCATTAGGCTTTAATCATCGTAAAGGAAAAATGTAAATGTTTCCAAGCGGTCCAGCTACATAAATAACCATCCATTTTTTAAGTGTGCAGTAGAGTTTTCCCCTGAGAAAATTCTATAACTTTGAGAGTAATGTAATGGTAATTAATTACCAGAAAGAGATTAATACCGCATGCCAAGAATGATAAAGAAATACACAGAAGCCCTACAAATGTAGTCTGCAGGCAGTACAGAGAGGGGAATGTTGTGAAGCGAGCCTATTTAATTCAAATTTCAAGCTTGTTTTATGAAATGCTATTTTTTTTTGTCAGTTATCTCAGTTGCATTTCTATTCCACATCACTTGAGTACTTGCAGTAACCTCTACATGGACCTTCATGTTCCCAATATTATAGCTCACCAATCTCTTGCTGTAGGAAATCCTTTTTCGTTTTGTCTTGCTGGTCCTTTTCATAATGCCTCGATGGTCATAGTCCTCTGCTCAGAAAGCCTCAGTGGCTCCCCATTGAGTTCAGAATGCATTCCAGTATTTTAAGGAAGACTCTGAGGTTCTTCACCATCATGGCTTTGGCCAGACTTGCTCTATCTTTCCTCTCTTGCCCCCAACATGCCCATAGAGTGGCCGCTAAGCCACTCTTACCCAAACTTGACTGCTAAAATCACTCGGACACTTAGGAGTTAAAAATGTAGAGCCTCAAGGCCTCTTCCCAGAGGTTGGATTCTCCAAGAAAAGGGCCTTGGAATCTGCACTGCAACAACTGACCCATTTCTTTCAGACAAGCTTGGAAACTGTCCTAAGCAACCCGTACCTTTGCCATCCCCTAAACATGCCCCATACTTCCCCTCCCTCCCACCCTTTGCTTTCCATAAACCATTCTGCTTACTGGACCGTGGATCCGCATGGTCTTCGTATGGTTTTTCTAAAAGTGGAGCCTAAGACAAGACTTCGAATGCAGGTGTTTATTTGAGAGGCAGTCATGGGAATCATAAGTCAAGGGGTACGAGAAGCAAACCGCAGAAGGGAAGAAGGACCCCAAAAGGATTCTTTTGCAGGGTTACCACCACTGGTAATGGTAGCTCATTTCTGCTGGCTGATCGGCAGCCTCCTAAGAAGTATACAGAAAGCCTTCCTTCTAAAGGTGTGCAGGTGCTGGGTAGAAGTTTGGGCATTTATCCCCCCCCCCCCCGCTTGGGTCCTCCTCTGTGTGGGTGACATCAGAGCCACTATTCTTTGCCCTTGTAGCCAAGAGATCCTTCTGGCACTGAAGCAGGCCCTGAGGCAGAAGGTGGAAGGAAATGCTGTGTGTGCTCCAGGCAGAATCCTGGCCAGAGACCAGTCTGAGTTCACAGGGAACTCGCTGTAATGGCAGCTAACCTCAGAGGTCGTCCTAGGGGTGGGGCCAGGCCAAAAAGGCGTGCTCTGGGAGTTGTGTAACAAATTACCCAGTGATGAATTATGGCTATCACAACGCACGTCACATGTATTACGTCACTGTTTCCGTGGGTCAGAAATCTCGGTGTGGCTCAGCTGGGTCCCCCGCCTCCGGAGCTCCTACAGGACTGAAGTCATCTCAGCGCTCGACCAGAAAGGACATGCTTCCTGGCTCACGTGTTTGTGGACAGGATTTAGCTCTTCCCGGGTGGTTGGATTGAGGTCCTCAGTTCCTCTTCGGCTGCTGGCCACAGGCCTCCCTGGGCTCCTTGTCATCTGGGCTTGTATAGAGTCATTCCCAACAAGGCCTCTGGCTTCACCACAGTAGCGAGCACAAGGCAAATGGGTGCCAGCGAGATAGATTCCATCTTTTGTACCCTCATCTGAGAAGTGATTTTTTTTTTCCACTTTACTTCTGCTGCATTCTGTTCACTTGGTGTGAGTCACTGGGTCCAGCCTCCCCTTGAGAAGGTAGCATCCATCATTCCCCCATCCTTACAGTCACCTCTGTGATCCGTTATCGGCCTTTGATAAATTGTCCATGAATTATTGTCACAATAAACCATTATATTAAATGTTGTTTGGGTGTTTTCCCTGTCAAATTTTAGATGTGTTTTTCCCGTATTTGAAACTTCTGCAAATATAAGGTTGAACGGGATATATGCATATCAAGGAAATGACTTGACACCTTTCTCGAAAAATGCCCTTTTAAAATTAATTCAAATGAATCCAGTCAAGATATAATAAGTACTACACAAATATAAGGCACTATAAGCTTGTAATTAATTTTTCATGTTGCGTGGGATTGAAAGAAAATGTAAACTATTGCAGTCGGAAGATCTGCCCAGAGTTTACAGTGCTTTTGTGTTAAATTCTTTGTTTACTAAATCATCTCTGTTATCTGGGGGAGAGGACATTGACTTTACACCCTGAAGCCCTGAGTCTCAGTCTTGTAAATTCTTAAATCACCTGAGACTAGGTTTCATCTCCTATTCAATGGGGTCTTAACTTGAACATCGGAGAGCTTATCAAATATTGATTAAGCACCTACTATGTGATGCCCTCTGGAAAGTCACACTGCTCGCATGGTTCTAGGCACGCAGTAGTCATGCAATAAATACCAACTGAACCTGCCTCTGGCTTTGAGGAAATAATTATATTGTAAAGGGGAGCCTCTGAAGGTCCTCAGAAGGCAAGGGAAACCGTGTTTATAAGTCAGATGGCATTTATCTAAGGAACTTGAAGACTTTCCATGAGCAAGCAGTGGAGTTGCAAATGTTTATTTGAAGAACCTACAGAAGTTGGATTCCGAACCCACCCTGGGGGGATCCATCGCTCAACTCATATTTACCAAATGCCTTCCTGTTTATGGCTTGTCTTCCGTGAACCCCTGGGGAGCGCTGGATGAAAACAGAGGCACGTCCCTGTGCCCATGGGGCTTGTAGTCAGTGGATTCAACTGGGTGGGGAGTGCTGCCATATTGGGGCAGACACGGATATGTGTTGTGTTTGTACTGGGGAGACGGCAAGCAGACCTGTGGGGGGATTCCCATGTTTGTGTTCATAGTGCCGTATTTGGGGGGCCAATGGTAGCATGTGCGGCAATGCCGGGCCTTCTGTTTCTGTCGGAGCACCGTGGTCGGGAACTTGTCCTGTGGAAATCACCTGCCTTTGTAACTTCACTGATGGGGTTTTGGAACATAGGGGAGGTTCAGTAGGGCGAGGTCTGGAGCCGAGGACCATGAAAGAATTCTTGAGACCTCTTTGGTGCAAAATGGTTTATTAAAGCGTGGGGACAGTTCCTGTGGGCAGAAAGAGCTGCTGCCCTCCCCTCCTCCCCCCATTGTGAGGTAAGAAAGGGGAAGTTTCAAAAGGATTTTCATATGTTAAAGAAGACTCTGGAAGGATACCTAGGCCTTGCCATTGTCAAGTTAAGGTTGTTTTTCCCTCTAGCAAGGCCTTAACATTAAGATAGTTGGGAATTGCCTGGAGCAGGATTACGTTGCCTGCTTCAAGTATCTGTCAGTGGGCTGCAGGTTATAAGGACATTTAATTGTATCGCATTTCCTTCTGGAAGTTGGGTAATTGATAGAAATGCTTTGTTCTTGTAGATTGCTAAGACGTCTGTAAACTGAGGGAGACTCTGTCCTGCAGGATGTAAGTTAACTATTTTTCCTTCCTTAGCTTCAGGGCAGCAGGAGTGCCTGAGGGATGTCACATATATACCCTGGGGAGGGTGGTTGGGGGGGTAGTGGGTGGTGGTAGGGTTGTGGGGTGTCAGCTTCTGCTTTGGCCCCCGCTTGTCTTCTGTTCGCTCATCATCACCATTGCATCCCTGCGTAGTTTTAGCTCTGTTACTTGACCTCTTTGAACCTCAGTTTCTTCAAGGGAAATGTGAGAATAGCAATAGGACAGAGTTCCCAGGCTATTATGAGGATTAAAGATTGTTCTGTGGGAAGTATTTAGACAATGTGGCGAATACCATGTTGTTATTGTTGCAAAGTGTTATTATTACTGCTCTCGCTGTCAGCGGGAGTGGTCAGTCGCCTGTCCCTCCCATCTGCTCTGTCCCTTCCCTTTCACCTTTGTCTTAATTTCTTTGGCTCCCACTGTATTTTAGGAATTTTCAGGTTTATGATTCTTATCTAAGGACAACCTGGGAAGGGTGATAAAATGCAGATTTGGGGGCCCCATTTTTGGTTCAGTGGGTTCAGTAGGTTGGTTGTGGGGCTCCAGAATTGGCATTTTTTGATAGACACCCAGGCAGTCTGCACTTTCAGAAGCTCTTCCTTCCTTAAAGTTTGAAGCCTAGGGTTTATGGAGACACAACTTTGCTTCCAACCCTGCTCTATGGGCTTTGTGTGTATGATTTATAATCTATACAAAAGCTCTGCTCTTGCCATATTATTATTTCCATTTAATAATGAACAGACTCAGGCTCAGAAAATTCATGCATCTCCCTCAAAGTAAGGAAGCTGGAAAGTTCCAGAGCCTGTCCGTTCTAAAGTTTGTTTCTTTCCCACTATGTTGTGCTGTGCCTTTCTGTGTGAAGACCTGATTGATGACAATGTGGGGGATAGGGGTGCTGATTGCCTGTATAGCCAAGAAGCTGTATGTAACTCCCACCAAAACTTAATTGCCAATAGGCTGCAGTGGACACTAAGCCTTACCTACAACATGAACACTTGATCAATCAATGTATTTGGTGCGTCATATGGATGATACACTGTGTTCTTAGAATAAAATAAACTAGAGAAAATGAAATAACTCCCCTCATAAGGAAGAGAAAATATGTTTACATTGTTGTACCATATCTATTGAAAAAATCCAGATATAAGGGGACCTGCACAGTCAACTGTGCTTTTAATTGTTAATCCCCAGGGTGAGGTTATTTAGCACAAAGATTTCCAGATCTATCTTTCTTTCTTTCTTTGAAATGAAGCACCTTCTTTTTAACTTTTTTCCAGCTTTATTGAAATATAATTGACATATAATGTTTTGTAAGTTTATGGTATACAACATGTTGAGTTGATATACTTAAATATTATAAAATCATACAGTATTTGTCTTTCTCTGTCAGATTTATATCACTTAGTGTAATGCCTTCAACGTCCATCTGTGCTGTTAAAAATGGCAGGATATCCTTTTTTTCTCATGGCTGAATAATATCCTATTGGGTATATATACCACATTTTTTAGAGTTAGATCTACACTCAATGTGGGACTCGAACTCATGACTCTGAGATCAAGAGTTGCAAGCTCTACTGACTGAGCCAGCCAGGCATCCCTACCATATCTTTTTTTATTAATCATTCATCCGGTGACAGACACTTAGGTTGTTTCCATGTTGCCATGGATAATGCAGCAATAAACATGAAAGTGCAGCTATCTCTTCGATACCCTGTTTTCATTTCCTTTGGATGCATACCAGGAGTGGGATGCTGGAGCACGGGTAATTCTATTTTTAATTTTTGGAAGAACCTCCATATTTTTTTCCATATTGGTTGCACCAGTTTACATTGCCCCCAGCAGTCATGAGGCTTTCCTCTCTCCCCATCCTCTCCAACACTACCTCCTTTCTTTTGATGATAGCCATTCTGGATGTGATTGCGCATGTGGTTTTAGTTTGCATTCCCTCGATGATTAGTAGTGATGAGCACCTTTTCATGCACCTGTTGTCCATTTGTATGTCTTCTTTGGAAAAATACCTATTCAGTTCCTCTGCCCACCTTTAAAGCAATGTTTTCTTCTTTCCTTCCTCCCTCCCTCCTTCCCTATCTCCATTCCCTCCTTCCTTCCTTTTTCTTCCTCCCTTCCTTTCTTCCTTCCTTCCTACCTTCCCCTTCCTCTCATCCTCCTTCCCTCCCTCCCTCCCTCCCTCCCTTTCTTTCTTTTCCTTCCTCCCGGCTTCCCTCCCTCCCTTCATTCTTTTTCCTTCCTTCCTTCTTCCTTCCTTCCATCCATCCATCCATTGAGTTTTATAAGTTCTTCATATATTTCTTCATTAACCCCTTATCATATATATGATTAACGAATATTTTCTCCCATTCTATATACCACCTTTTCATTTTGTGGTTGGTTTTCTTTGCTGTGAAAAAGCCTTTTAATTTGACATAGTCTTCTTATTTGCTTTTGCTTTCATTGCCTTTGCTTTTAGGTGTCAAGTCCAAAAAATCATTACGAAGACCGATGTCAAGGAGTGTACAGCCTATGTTTTCTTCTAGGAGTTTTACTGTTTCAGGTCTTACATTCAAGTCTTTAATCCATTTTTAGTTGATTTTTATGTATGGTGTAAGACAGAGGAAGGACCTCTAGATCTTTCACTTAATAGCTGCCTTTCAAAACCAGCCTTGAGGGCTTTTCTCTGACATCCAGCTCTGGTTCCAGAATCAGTACATTTGTCTTATTCTTTGAAACAAAAAGCCTGCTTCTCAAGTCACTTTGGCGGTTACCTTGTTTTTTATGCTTTATTTTCCATTTTGCGCACCATTCTCCATTTCCTCTGAGAGAAGGGTCCTTTATAACTCTTACTAATTTCTTCCTGAGACCAGTGAGCTGGTCAGCAAGGTGGTCAGGGGACTGAGAGCTCTGATTTTCTGGCTTAGGCTATGTCCCTGGGGGTGGAGTAGCAGACCCCAGCTAAGCCACAGGGAGTCGGTTTTCCAAAAATAAGGAAAAAGAGTACTGGGCAAACAAATATAAGAGATGTTTACTATGGTGAGATTTCACAGGAGGAGTGATATTGGAGTAGCATTTGAGAAACAGAGAAAGCATTTTACATAAGCAGAGATATTGAAAAAGGAAGCGGCAGAAGGAATAGGCATAACGCCAAGGAGGTAGGAAAGATCGTGGCCTGTTTGGGGATTGCAAGGAGCTTCTCTTGATAGAGTATAGGGCGGTGCTTGGTATCACTGGAGAGAGATGGGAAAGACCTGGATGGGGAATGATGTGGTGACCACACTCAGGACTCAGCGGGGAACCACGGGAGGATTTTAAACACAAGTGGAACATGAGTTTTAATCATATGTGTATGAGGTAGGTGGTGCTGACGCTAAAGTTTATAAGATCTAGAAAAACAAAATAACCTTACGGTGGTGCTTTGTGTACTGTGCGTGTGTGTGTGTGTGTGCATGCACAAGCTTGTCAAACAAGGACTGTTGCATTCTACCGTGCAGCTCCTTATGATTTCCACACCTTTCACACTTGTTTTGGAGTTTTTGTCTAAAAGAGAGATACATATGAACATACCCAAAGGAACTTAAAATTTAACCAAGTTTCTGAAAGCAGAATTAACGTCTTGCTAATGGCGGAATCTTTTTTATGATTTTTTTCTAAGTAATTCTCCACATGCTTTTCCTTGACAAGGATATCATTAAAAGTCACAGTGGAGTAAATGCAACTAATATGCTGCTCAGTCTCTCTCCCTGACAGATTTTTAATATAAATGTCAGAGCATGAATCTTCAAACTTCATTCCACCTCCTCTCCAGTCTACTCTCTCCTCTCTGGCACTTCCAAGGTATTGGGAACATCAGCAGAGAGATGCATTTGTAACTTCTGGTGTCCAGTTACAATAATTCAGCAACTACTAATCGAACATACCCTGAGCACCACGGTCCATAGCTGACATAGGGGCTCAAAGATGAATTTGACATGAATTATACCCATTCAGTGAATACATTCATGGATGCAGATTCAAGATTCAGGTTTGCGGGAAGGAGTTATAAACTGAGTCATGGAATCATATGCTAAGTTGGGTGCCTAAAGCTAGTTTTAGATGAATGTATCATGAATTGTAGTGAGTGAAGGCAAGAAGATGTGGTGGCCCAATGTCATTAAAAGCTTTATAGCCCACATAAAAAGACTTGTCACTTTTATTCACTTTATCCTAAGAGCAATGGTCTCAAAGCCTTTGAAATGAAAGATTTTTAACGAGACGGTTAACACCAGATGATCGTCTTAGAAAAGACCCTTTGATGGATAGCAAGACTAGCATACATTAAGTGACTGATACAATTTTAAAATTTCCTTTAGGGATATTGTAGAGTCTGGTGCCTGGATTCATTATTTTGGGGGAGCAAAGGCATAGCCGGAGGGCAACCCCAGCTCACCCTTCAGGTAAAACTCATATCACGGCTAGCCCTGAAGGATGGAATGGGGAGTGTAGGTGGGAGGCTATTGCTTTAGTCCTAGACAAGGCATGATGAAATACTGAACCCAGGCAGCGGCAGACAGAGAAGGAAGAGAGGAAGCATTTGATAAAATCAGCAGGATATGGGCTTGAGTGAATATAGGAGAGTTAGGGAAAGAAGGATACTGTGGTTGATGCCTAAGTATCTGACTTAGTGGTCTTAGGATGTCACATAATAAATAGGTCTGTATGAGATCGTATTATGTTAATATTTGAAAGAGCATGTGGTTTAAAATATGGACAAGTTGCATACAGGTTCTTTAATGATTATTGATTCCGATGATCTATGGGGACATTTTCAATATGTCTCAAATTACTGCTGAAATACTCCTCAAAGTGAGAATTAACTTTCTCTGATTTCTTCTTCTTTTTTGATGTTGAAGAATATTCTCTCTGGAAGCCACAGGTGCATATTTTCTGAGCCTTTTCTGCTGCCTCAATTCATGGGTGGCCTGGGGCCAGTTTCAACAATCCGTAGATCCTTTTCCTTTGGCTGAACTGCATGTAGTAAATGAGATAATCCAGAAAAGGCAATATCTCCCCAGACAGGATCACACCAGTGATGTTAGGTGCTGAGAGCAATTCCTCTGTGGGATGGCTCTTCCCTCAGGAAAGGTAGGTAGAGATGAAAAAGGCCCAGTAGCAAGAACTCTTTCCTCTTCTGTGAACTACCTGCTTGTCTTGGCATCTAGCCCATCATTTATGTGCGCCCTACCATTGAGTCAACACAGGCATGTAGAGAAAAGGAAAGAGACCTGGCTACTAAACTTTTAAAAAGCGCTATGTTTTTATTTTATTTTATTTTATTTTATTTTATTTTATTTTATTTTATTTTATTTTATTTTATTATTCTATTCTATTCTATTCTATTCTATTCTATTCTATTCTATTCTATTCTATTCTATTCTATTTATTTGACAGAGAGAGACACAGCGAGAGAGGGAACACAAGCAGACGGAGTGGGAGAGGGAGAAGCAGACTTCTCATCGAAGAGGGACCCTGATGCGAGGCTCGATCCCAGGACCCTGGGATCATGACCTAAGCTGAAGGCAGATGTTTAATGACTGAGCCTGATAAGAAAAAAAAAAACTGTACTTTAAGCTGATCGACCAAACTGGCAAGGGAGTTTCCCACACGTGCCAAAATACCAAGTATGTGCATGTGGGAGGGTATTAATTACCCTCCCTGCTTGTGCTCAGGGCTCAGACCTTTGGAGAAGGGTCTCCTCTGGGCCCAGAGGTGATTAAATAAATCTCCAAACCTCCTTGTCTCGAGTGCCGCTTGGTTTTTCCGCCAGGATCCAGTCCAGGTTCTGCAACAAGCCACCCAGGCGCCCCCAAAAAGCATGATGTTTTGACCAATCCAATCATTTAATTAAATAAAATTCCTCAGTGGATCCATGTTTGCACAAAATTAGCATCTTTGCTCAATGCTTTCATCATGTTTCTTGTCCATCCCAGATCTCAAATCTTTCTTCCGTGACGTTGTTTTCTGTCTTCAAAAACAAAAACAGTGATACCCACGTGGACAACTACAAAAGCAAAAACAAAATAAGAGAAGGAAAAGAGAAAGCGATTCTTCCTGGCACAGAGGCTTTCTGAAGCGCTTCTCCAGTGTGGGCTTTTATTTCTTCAAGCACAAGAGGCCAAGCCGACAAAAGAGCAAATAAACACTCTTCCCCCTCCTTGTGTAATTCCTGACCTCGACTGAGTGTTGATCCTTTCAGAAAATGGGATTGAGAAAGCTGCACGCTGTGTTGGTTTTACCTTTTGAGCCACCAGGAGTCTTGAGGGAGAAGCTAAAGGTCAGAATTGGCCTTCCTTCTAGAAGCTCTAGAAGAAGGGACACAGCAGGAGAGACCGTGCAAGAGTGTGTGAGAATGGGTGTGGAGACCACCTGACAGAAGGAGAGGTGTTTCAGGGTCAGCCTCCTCTCAAGTGCCTTCGCCTGTTTTCATTTTATTTGTTTGACTAGGTAGCGCATGCTGTGCCCACACTGTGTCCCCAGGACGAGGGGGAACATGAATCCATCTTTAGAAGTGGAGGAGAGGGTCATGACTGCTCGGGTTTTGTTACTGTTATAGTTGACGCTTGCGACGGACTGGCCATGTTGGTTTCACAGGGAGCTGGAACAAAAAATGCTCGGCGTGATTGAATACCGGCGTAGTCTCCTGTGTCTAAAATTGCCTTGTTCTTTTAAAACCTGCCGTTTCCAGATCTTATTTTGTTTTATTTTTTGGCACTTCTATTACCTTTCTCCCATATGGTTTCCAGCCCTTCGGTGGCCCTTGGGTGACTTCCTCCTGAAAGCCCTGGGACTCTCGGTTGATTATACCGCAGAAGACCCTTTGTGTAATGTTTTTTAGCACTGTGCCCGTGCTGCAGGAGGAAGGGACTGTTGGAGAAGGCACAGTTCCATCACCTGGCTGACCTGTGAGGTAGCCCCTCCTCGGTCCATGGGATGTGCCCTCCGCCCACCCTCCCCTTCTTCCAACCCTGAGAGCCATTTTCAAGTTTGCACCTTGAGAGAGCCATGTGATGTTGAGTCCTGCTGGATGCTAGACCTGACTAAGCCCCATGGAGGCCTCTCTATAAGCTTTAAGATTCTGCCAGGCGGTGCGGAGACCTCCTCCTCTGGGACCCCCATGAGAAGCCTCAGAATTAGGTTCCTCTGCTGGTTAAAACTGCCACCTGGGGGCACCTGGGTGGCTCAGTGGATTAAAGCCTCTGCCTTTGGCTCAGGTCATGATCTCAGGGTCCTGGGATCGAGCCCCGCATGGAGCACGGCATGGAACCCGCCCCCCAGCATCGCGCTCTCTGCTCAGCAGGGAGCCTTCTTCCCCTTCCCTCTCTGCCTGCCTCTCTGCCTACTTGTGATCTCTCTGTGAAATAAATAAATAAAATCTTTAAGAAAACAAACAAACAAAACTGCCACCTGTCCACAACTCTCTCTTCCCACCCTCTGGGTTCAGGACCTGCTTGGGAACCCGTAAGAAGATCTGTTCAGAGCACCCTCATGTTCTCAAATTACACTCTGTCTTATTTTAAATGTGATAATAAGGTGGTACAACCGTGGATTTTAAATCAGGAGCGGAAGGTGCCCAGTCACATACGCCAAGGTAAGCGACGTTGTGATGTGGATACATAGATCTCGAGTGAATTGTTGTGTCATTTTGTTAGTTATGGACTGTTGGAACAAAGGATCTGGAGGAGGCTGTTTTAATTTCCCGCTCCCAGCCTTTTGCATTAAGAATGATGAATCCAAGTGAAAAACCCTGATTAATTCCATGAGTTGTAGCTGACATGTGGCTGCTATAAGGAAGAGAATGTGTTTTAGAATGGTGGTGTTTTCTAAGGCAATACTGTTTATTGAGTCTCCTCCGGATTTGGGACACATTAAAGTTTTCTATGTGTGTGCCTTCCGTGTGTGCCAAGCACCAGCATATAAATACTGGAGTGCCATTCCATTATCAAGCTAAATCCTATAAGCAAGATTGCAGTGGGATAGTTCATTCTCTAATTGAGAACAGTGGTTCTCACCGCAGGATCACAGAAATCATTGGATAATAAATAATCAGGAGTTGAGTTGCAAAATAAGCCAAACGAAATGTCTGTGTGTCCGTGTGCATGTAAATGCCTGGAAAATTTTTTTTACTAATTTTGGAGAACATTTTTAGGATGGATAACTTTTAAAACAGTCTTAAGTGGTATAAACACAATTTGTTATGAGTTGTGGGTCTCTTGGGGTCATTCTTCCAATACCTCTGGTGTCCCCCAGAGTAGCTTAAACCAAGATGGGAAAAGACTACCTGTCTTCCAGTCGAAAAAGACAGGCCATGCTTATTACATGTCATAGAAAAGGAAAAGAATCACTAACGTTTATTTGAGACACAAATGAATGGTCGCAGGGCGTTTGCCCCCAATTTCAAAGACTGATTTATTAATGAGCTGCTTCTCTGATGGGCAATGCTGTGGAAGTACTCAAGGATAAATGGCAGCAGGAATATATTTACTTATTTAACAAGCGTTCTTAATTTTCCCAAGGAACAGGAATAATAGCCAGCAGGCTAACCAGTTTGATGATAATAAAGTAGTAAGTTTTGCAAATGATTTACTTCTGTTGTATAAATCAGCACCAACTCAAAATTCTACTTACAACTACATAACTGTCGTGTGTCTTGTCTAATATGCTTCCTTGAGCACATATTAGGGGTTACATTTTACCAAATATCCTGGAAATAGAGAGACCCCTGGGCATGCTTCAGAAAGTACTTCCTGTGTACTTAGACATGATCTGTATGTGTTGGGGGACAGAAGGCAGGCTGAAAGCTATTGTCCTGGTTCCTTGATTCTGGAAGTGTGGCCTTGGGAGCGTGGGCATTATTGATATCCCCATGGAGCTTGTTAGAAATGAATGAAGAATTTGGAGCCATTCCCCAACCTACTGAATCAGGATCTGCATTTTAACAAGATCTTCAGGGGATGCATAGCTATATCCTGCTTTAACGTTGGAGAAGGACTGGTGTCTAGAAGGCATTTGATATTTTTAAAATTTTGCCTTTTATTTGCCAATTCTCCAATGCAGTTTTTTGACAAAGGAGTACCTCCCTCCACTCCCCTCACCCCCAAAGATATCAAACTATGTTTTGAAACCGAAATCATTTAGACTTTAAATAGGAACGTGGGAGAGAAAATGGTTGCATTTGAAACTCACGGTTGGATAACCGATTTTCCAAAATCCTAAATTTATCCATTTGAGAAGTCTATAAGCACAGCATGGCCCCAGACATCATAATTCAAACAGATTACTTTATCTCTCTACCTGTATTCTGAAGAAATAGATGTGTATTTTTAAATGCCTGTATACATAGCTTCCTTAATGAAAGTTTTACTGCAAAAGCACTTTGTTCCTAATGCATCCTTAAGTGAAGTTTTGCATTCTTAATTTTCCACTCAAGTAATTTAGAAACCATTAGTTAAAATGGAACTCTAAGATAAAGTAGGATCCTTATAAGTTTAGATGGTTTCCTCAGAAGATTGCTCTTATAATTGTCAGAGAGAGATAAATTCTTAATTGCATTACCCTACATCTGGATAGCGGATGCGTATTTGCTTTCCAGATACCTGTCTGGCAGGAGTAGAGGGAAATGGGATAGCTAGTGAGATGGTAAGTTCAAGCGAACAGATTCCAGATTGGCCACCTGTCCAGCCTGCCCCTGGGAATCTCTCCTCACTAGGACAGAACTATCTCCCCCTGTCTGCTAACACCTCCTTTCTCAGGTCCATGACCTTCTGTTTCTCTGCTGTTCCCGTTACTCAGCAGTTTCCTGGGTAGCCGAGCGAGAGAATGTTCCTGGCTCTGAAGGTTAGAGCCAAGTTTGGCAAATCATGGACGGTGCTGGCGGTAGAGTCAGAAGTAGGGGCCCTGTAGCTCTTTCTCTCCTCAAAAGTGTGGTTCTGCCATGTGGTTCTGCCTTGTGGAGCTTTTCAGATCTCATCACAAATCTTTTTCTCTTGTGCCTCAAATGGTTTGACTTATCTTTTAAGTTAGAGGTCTCCCAGAGAAAAGGCTTTGAAGTACAATCAGATCCAAATTTCAAAAAGTAGAGAGATGTGTTTTGCAGATCGAAGGAAGGAATTGCATTTGCAAATACTAATATTTGCCTAGTGCTCTTTCTAAAATGTAAGATTTGCCCGTATGGATGAGTCTAAGTGTGTGTTTTGCAGCTGTAATTTAATATTGAGCTTATAAAATACCTCCTAATATACAGATCCTATGTAAGCTTTTCTTATGTAACATTTGACTCTTCTCTTTTTTGAGTTCATAAGAAATGTTAGAAATTCGAGTTAGAAATTTTACCGCAGTCTCCAGTTCCTGATATTTAAAAAATTGCTCACTTATGTATTTCTGAGTATATTTAGTAGATTTCAGTACTAGAGAGTTATAACAGATAACATTCAGAAACTTTCAATAATACAAATGAGGGGAGGGCATGCACTATGATCAAAATTTTCTGATGAATTTGTGTTTTGGGGGGAATGGAATTTGAGGTTAGAAGAATCTATTTACAAAATATTTAGGCCAGGTGTTCTTAACCTTTGGAGGATCTGGGACAGTATAATTACATTTTCTTTTCTGGACAAAAAAGCTGATGGTTTCATTGAGTTGCAAAGGGGTCCCTGTAAAAAAAAAAATTGCTCAAATCATTTACAACTCATAAATCTCTACTTCTCATTTTCTTTTAAATTAGTTTTTTTTTTAGATTTTATTTATTTGAGAGAGCATGCAGGAGAGAGGGAAAGAGAGAGAGCATGTACCCTTGCACACACAGGAGTGTGGTGGTGGGGGCTGAGGGAGGAGAAGCAGGCTTCCCACTGAGCAGGGAACCCAGTGCTGGCTGGATCCCAGGACCACAAGATTATGACCTGAGCTGAAGGTAGATGCTTAACCAACTGAGCCACTCAGGCACCCTGTACTTCTCATGTCTTTAAAATATTTGGGTACCATATGCAATCATGGTTTCCATGATGGTTTTCCAATTCCCAATTTCATTCTTTGCTCCAGCCAGGACAGTACCTGCTTAATACAGGGGTATAAAGATTTGTGCTTCCAAGAGAAGAGAAACTCTTCTCCTTCATGCATATTATAAACTGCATTGATTATTATGAGCTTTGTATTGCATTGCATATTATATATATATGCATTTACATAATTTCACATTTTTTAAACGTGAAAATAAATGTTTTCTTTTTAACTCCACACACTGAGTGTGCATTGGATGATTTCCCTGTTGCTTAATGAATGGACTACCCTCAACCATTTAACTATGACTAATTCTGTCGAAGAGCTTGGTAAGTTGTTTGTGACATTTTGAACAAACCCTATGTAGACTGGGTGGCAATACTTCTCTTTTTCAAGTGTGTTCATTTTGAGTGATGTTAAAATGAGCTTTTTTCTGTATAGTTGATCACAGACAATATTTTAAAGCTCTTTCATCTCCCTTAAGTCACAGTAAAACTTACATATTTGTATTTCCAAACAAAGCCCTTCCATCGTGTCTTTAATGTTTCAAGCAATAAAACTTGAGGGGTGGAGAATTGAGTCAGAAAGTGATGTCTAAAATGTCTAGGCAATAGTTTCACTGTTTTGTTAGGTTGTAGGGAAAGGATCCTGCCTTGGGGTGCCTGGGTAGCTAAGGGGTTAAGCGTCTGACTCTTGGTTTCAGCTCTGGTCTTGATCTCAGGATCCTGAGATGGATCAACCCTACATCTCGTTCCGTGCTCTCAAGGGAATCTACTTGAAGATTCTCTCCCTCTGCCCCTTTACAAACCTCTCTTGCCCCCCAGGTGTGTTGATAACATCACCAGGATCCTTATCACTGCCATCATCATGACAAGATCTGCCTCTTCTTCATTCCCCAAGCCCACTCTCATCAAGTTCAACTTCACCTTTGGCGTATTAAATCCTTTGCCCATGATGCTGGTTTTGAATTCCATATCCTTTTGCCAGTTTTAGCATCCTTCTTCCAATCTATGCTCTGTGCTCCTCTGGGCCCTCCTCTCCCGTCAACCACCCTGTAAATGACTCGGTTGGAAATCTTCCTAATGCTCAAAGCATTATCAAGCCATTCCCATGGATAGGCATTGCTCTAAGTGCCGTGTAGTCATCTCTAATTAATTCAATTTGACAGATATTCCGTAGCAGAGTGTCCATTATATGCCAGGTACTGCGGTAGAATTTGGGAGAATCCCTGCCTAAGGATAGTCTTAGTGTAAAGGAGGATTATCAGGAGACTTCCTAGAGCATACTGAATACCATAAGAGAAGGAAGAACACAGAGCTGTGGTATACCAGGGGTTAATGTACCAGGGGTATATTATCTGGCTACAGTCAGGGGAGGTTGGTTTCATAAAGTCACCAAACAGCAGGGATGGATCTTGAGGATGAATAACTCAATAATCACACTTCTTTGCCTGCCATTCATGTTTTTCCTAAAAATTCTCTCATCCTTCTTTTATCGCCATTCCGTATGAATGTGGGTAGTAATTATAAGGCTGTATGACTATAACAAATGATATGACTATTTGGAAACAGTTACCAGTTACTAAGCAATGACTAGTCCAAGATCTTTACATGCGTCCTAGTATTTAATCCTAACAAGTCCATTTTCACGATGGACCAACAGGTCCAGAAGAGTTCCGTACTTCTCAAGGCCACTTAGCTGGTCAGTGGCAGAGCCCAGCCTCAGCCCTGGTCTTTGAGTTTTCCAAGCCCTGTTTTGACAGACAGCCTCTGCTCTACTTAATTCCTGCCCTGATGCTTCCAGCATATGACTGACCCAACCTAAGCTTGAGTGTCTACATGATCTTGAAGACAGGAATGGACTTGGGGATCAGAAAACACAGGTTTTACACAGAGATCTTCAGGCAGTTCGCCTAGGCTTCCTGAATCTCAGTTTCTGCATTGATGAAATTGTAGTAACAATAATAGACTGTAAGGATCGTTGTAGAGATCAAATGAGATGACGAAGGAAAGCATCTTATAAAAATGAAGTATCCGACTTATATTCTTATTGCAGTTGTTATTACTAGTGCTATTTACTATTGTGATGGTGAAACATGGCTGAGTAGCAATCATCAAAAAAAGATTGAAACTGTTATCTATAAATAATTAAGGAATTTCAGCTCCTAATAGCCATTATCTCATTGATTCATTCCAGACTAGCGGCTCTTCAAGGAGAACTTGCTTTGCCTACTAACATTTGGCCACTGGAGACTGCCTATCTTTTTGTATGAGTGCTCTTCCCTTTTTCAGACAGGATGGATTTGTGGGAGTTACTTGTATTCTTAGCTGCAAAATAAAAGCCTAGGGGTGCCTGGGTGGGCTCAGTCATTGAGCTTCTGATGAAGTTTTAGAATATAGGTGAGGTTCAATGGGGTGGAATCCAGAGCCCACGACCAAGAAAGAATTCTTGAGATGTCTTTGGTGCAAAATGGTGGTTTATTAAAGCATGGGGACAGGACCTGTGGGCAGCAGGAGCTGTGGCCCTGGGGTTTTGAGGGGCAGCTGATTATATACTACTGGTTGGGGGAGGAAAGGAAAAAGGGAGGCTTCAGTAGAACTTTCATATGCTAAAGACAACCTGCAAGATATGGGAGGCCTTGCCATTGTCAAGTTAAACTGGTTTTACCCTCTCTAGCAAGGTATTGACATTAAGATAGTTAGTTGGGAGATTCAGGGGAAGAATGTCACACCTGTCCCACCCAGGAGTGGGGAGTGAGAGGAGAGGTTGTGTAGGGTGTCGGCTTAGGCTTATGCTTCAGCCAGCCTTGGGTTCCCCCTCCTCACTTCTGCCTTTGGCTCAGGTAATGATCCCAGCATTCTGGGATCAAGTCCTGCTTCAGGCTCCCTGCCCAGCAGGAAGCCTGCTTCTTCCTCTCCCACTCCCCCTGCTTGTGTTCTGTCTCTTGCTGTGTCTCTTTCTGCCAAATAAATAAATAAAATCTTAAAAAGAAAAGAAAAGCCTATAAAGGAGTAAAGGGTCCAGGCATGCACGTCCTATAAATAACTCTGGGTGCACATTCAAAGTGAAAGGATCTATACAGAGAGCTGATATTCTAATCAGTGAAGCTATTGGCACCTCTAAAAACTCTGGGTGTCCCCAGGGCTGGATTTAAAGGTAGCTCAAAATGTTTTCTCCACCCTCAAAATGACAAGATTATATCCAGGTAGAAGGGACAAATGATTAATATTCTTATTGCGACCTAATCATTTCCCATCACAACATGGGAAGGGTGGTTCCCATCGCTCTGAGGATGTTTTGCAGATGATGAATTTGATTTCTGGTTGTGTTGAGTCTTCATGGAATCCCACAGGGTGCCTAGGAAACCTATCTTTCCAGATATGTCAGGTTTTGAAATGCTGAGAAATAGCCAAATAAGTGTTTTTAAGTAAGACAGAGTTGGATTGCATAAATTACGTGCTGAAGTCTGGACTTGGATACGGATGCAGGACACAGAGGGAAAACAAGGCTGCATTTGTTTTTAGGCTTAAATAAAAGAGCACTTACTGACGTAGAAATGGGTTGGTTTAATTTCTTCCAGTGCTCTTTAGAGCCCTTGACGGGAGACATTTGATAACTACTCAAAATCATTTCATCTACCTCTCCAGGGCAATTGATTTATGCTAAGACAGAAAAAGGACTTCGTTTAATTTCTCTCGACTTAATCGATTAAATATGTTAATTACTCTACTTAAATTTCTCTTGTGATGTTGTGCATTTGTTAAGGTGGATCATTGGGGCAATTGAGAAAAAATAGCTTCCTGCTCAGCCTGGATAATGAATATTGACATTCTTGGCTTTTACAGTCAATAGAAATCACATTTCCAAGTCCCAGTTTCCATGGGGCTTGCTTAATAAATAACTTCCCCAACCGTCTGCACGATGGGGGCGGATTCGCACAAAATTTGGAGTGAGTACAATTTAAAAACTTGTTTGTGGATTAACATCAGCACCTGTAAAGAGGAAACATGGAAGCTGGATGTTTGAATCTGCAAGACTGGGAATGTCAGGGCAGCCTGGGGCTGGGAGCTGGGAATCATTAACTTGAAATCTGTTCCCCTGCAGTGTCTGCTACATTAGAGTCAAGGAACATTACCGCATTAAATGTGGCCAGAGTTCCTGATAAAGATTCTAATTGAGAGAGGAACTTTCCAGCACCTTGTTACTTTCCTCCGTACCCTTATCTTAGTTTAGCAGAGGAAAAAAAAAATCAAACCAAACCTGAGGCCAGAAGAGATGGTAGCAGGAGAGAAAACTATTTATCTTTTTTTTTTTTCTATGCCTCTTATGTAAACACTGTCTTTGGCTAATACACATCTCTAAAAAATGAGAAGGGGGAAAAAACCCTTTAAAACACTTAAAAAAATAAAATGACACTCTCTCCAGGAATCTTGTAAGTTTCAATCTCCAGGTTTTGAAGCTCTCCTATGGGGTATTTTTCTAGAAAGATCTTTAGATAACTCCTCTCTGAAACTTATCAGCTGCCTGTCTTTGATGGTTCTCATTTACCAATCCATGATTACATGTCATATTTTGTTGTTAGAGTCAATGTGGAAAATGATAGTACTTTTTCCCTTCTCCCAGCTCTCACCTAACAAGATTTCTTCTTCATGGTGAGGGTCTGCATAGCCTTGCAACCTTCTAGGATCTCGTGGAATCTCGAACTTAAGAGCCAGGGTGGATCTCTGTTACCCACCTTGCCCAGCCCTCCTGAGTCCAGGTGAGGAAACTGGAGTTCAAGCTTCAGAGTGCTTTCCTTAAACTTCCTCTGAACTTCTCAGTGACTGTGCAAGTTTAGAAACTCCATGCAGGTTTAGAAACTCGGGTTATTCAATTGCCATCCTCTGGCTACCACAGAGCTGATCGGCTCTTTCTCCACATTCGGAAAATTAAAAAAGAAATCACTTGACAGCTTGCTTGTAGTCCCAGTTCTCAAATGTCTACTTTTCCTCAATTGTTTTGAAAACCCACTGTGAACACATGAAAAAGGTTTCCCTTCCTGAAACGCTGTGCCACGTCAGGCCTTTTGCATTTTCTTCATGACCCCTTGCCTTCCTGCTGCCTTTGCTGTGAAATTTACTTCTTTTCCAATAGGAAATGTGGCCACTTCATCCAATTTTTCCCTTTCTACCTGGGAAGAGGGCTTGGCATTTGGAAAAAAATGCTCTAAGTCAATGCCAGCTTCGCTGTAGGAGAATCCCCTACAATCCCAGTCAGCCTCGGGGAGTAAGGGATGGCGGACTCATTACAGACTCCACAAGCTAGCTGTGGCCATCGAAATACACCTTCCTGGGGTCCTGAGCTGGGGTGAGAGTATGGCCATATAAACACGGCGTTGTAGAATTTCAGCAGAGATACTTTCGTCTAACTCCTTTCTTTGGTAGACAAAGAATCAGTTGTTGTATTTGTGTTTTACTGGTTGCCGTAAACACAAAAACAGGGAATTTAAGAAAGGTATTGGTTCATGGGAATCCAGATGATAGATGATAGATTGAAGGGCTCAAGTGGTGTCATTTGTCTCCCTTCCCCTTCCCTCCCTCCTTCTTCCTCCCTCCTTTTTTCCTCTTTCTATCTCCCTCCCTCCCTCTCTTTCTTTTCTTTTTTCCTTTCCTTTCTTTCCTTTTCTCTTCTCTTCTCCTTCCTTCCTTCCTTCCTTCCTCTTCATATTATTAATCATGTTAACTTTAGCTTTACTTTCTGTTGGCCTCATTTAAATTGGAATTACTTGGTTCATATTGTCAGGGCCTAGCCTTGTGCCCTTAGGTACAAAGAGTGCATATTTGGAGGGGTGGGGAGGAACTATTACTGGAACTAGGGGATGGATGCTTGGAAGAAACAACAACAACTACTAGTACTACTACTACTACTACTACTACTAGTAATAATAACATCGATACCTAATAGTTCTTGAAGTCTCACTATATGTCAGGTACTTTTATATTTGTTTTGTATCTATGAACTCATAACTCAATATGAGTTAAACTCAAAACTACAATATGAGGTAAGTATAAGTACTACTTTCATTTTACAGAAGAAAAAGCTTAATCACAGAAATAGGAAGTATCTATGGTTATGATATAGAAGCCAGGTACAGCCTCCCTCTGCAGCACTGAAGTGTATAACCTTTCAACTAGCACTTAGTAAACCAATATTTGTTCGATACCAACTTTTCCAGATATTGGGAAGTGAGAAAACACTATTCATATCTTCATGACTTTTGCAATGTAGGGCTGGAAACAACCATCTTATATCTAAGCATACATCCTCTGTCTAAACAGTGGCTATTTAATTGCAGAGGTGAGTGCTCTACAATAGTTAAGCAAGATGAATGATTGTGGGGGCCCCTGGGGGGCTCAGTTAGTTCAGCGTCTGCCTTTGGCTCAGGTCTTGATCCTGGGATCCTGGAATCGAGGCCCACATTGGGCTTCCTGCTCAGTGGGGAATCTGCTTCGCCTTCTCCCTCTGTCCCTTCCCACTGTTCCTGTTCTCTCTCTTGCTCTCAAATAAATAGATAAAATCTTAAAAAAAAATGAAGGATTGTGGCATGGGGATAGCTAATGTGTACTATTTCAGGTGTTCAAATATAAAAAGAGATTTTGGGGCGCCTGGCTGGCTTTGTCAGTGGGGTCAGTGGGCTTTGTCTTGATCTCAGGGTTGTGAGTTTGAGCCCCATGTTGGGTGTAGAGATTACTTAAAAATAAAGTTGTTTTTTTTTTTTTTTTTAAAGATTCTATCCATTCATTTGGCACAGAGAGAGAGAGAGAGATCACAAGTAGGCAGGGAGGCAGGCAGAGAGAGGAGGGGAAGCAGGCTCCTTGCTGAGCAGAGAGCCCGATGCGGGGTCTGATCCCAGGACCCTGAGATCACGACCCAAGCAGAAGGCAGAGGCCTCAATCCACTTAGCCACCCAGGGGCCCCAAAAGTAAAGTTTTTAAAAAAATAAAAAATACAAAGAGAATTCAGTGAGCTGTATTACAATGGCTTTGTTACAATGAAAGTTAGTCCAAACGATAGTAATTGTTCAGCCAAGAAAGCCCACTTCTCCCAAACATCAGATCTCTTTTTTCGCAGTTGAATTAGATTTTGCCAAGGTTGGAGCAGGGAGTGGAGTGAGAAGTGGATATTTTCTGAGAATGTCTGGAATAGATAAATAACAAGTAATTCTAATGTTAATGGAAAAAGCACTGGGGCTGGTTGACATTTTGGTTTGATTTTTCTTGATGTGAAACAAAGAAACATGAAACAGAGAGAACTGTGAAATTTGCTCATCATAAACTGGAAATGGTATGTCTTTGTTTCAGATTGGCAAAGGAATGTGGAGAACATTTTCTTCACTTTAAAAGACGTATTTATTTGAGGGTGTGGAGAGGCAGAGGGAGAGGGAGAGAGAGTCCTCAAGCAGGCCCCCCGCTGAGCACAGAGCCTGACATGGGGCTCAGTCCCAGGACTATGAGATCATGACCTGAGCCAAAATGAAGAGTCTGACACTTAACCAACTGCATCACCGAGGCACCCCTCTTTTTAAACCAAATCATTCCTCACACAAAATTTGAGATTTAACTCATGTTTCTTCAAGGACTTCATTTGAAGCCTTAATATTAGCCTTTTTTTCAATTAAAGCACTTGAACCATTTGGGACATTAACAAGATCCCTAATCTTAGAAGCTTGCATTTTTTCACTCATCGGCCTCTTCACCCTTTTTAGATCTTTTAAAAAAGTTAATGGGTGTTTATGAACAGCCAATTTCACTAGAGGTTGATTACTCAAAAATGTGCTTTGATTCTAATCAGAAAATTTACAGCATGCTACCTTATAGTTACTTAGAGATCAACAACGTGTTAGAAACCAAGAATACTTGACAAATACCTGAAAATCAAAATGTGATGTCTATTGAAAGATCTTCCAGAAGATGAAAAACCCAGCATATCCATTTTTTAGGTCTTTATTGATGTGTCTAAATAATGCCTGCAGTACACAGCTTACTCGGGCTGCGCAGACGTGCTTTCCATTATGCACAGAGGGCCCTTAAGTATGTCTCGGAGACTAGAAGAGGTTACTTCCCTCTACTTGGAAGGCCACTGGAGGCTAATGCACATGTGCCATTATATTGCAGACTTTACAAAGACCAGACAGTTATATTTTCATCAGAAATAAGAGTGAATAAATTAAAAGATTTGGGGTCTGTGAGATCTGCAGTCATAACTTCTCTAACTTGTCTTTTTTCATAAATGATTACTGGGATGGATGTGTGTGTGTGTGTGTGTGTGTGTGTGTGTGTGTGTGTGATTTCATTCTTCCTGATGTATGGCTGGAGATACAGAATAACCTGAAATAATTCAGGAAGGTAGCGATCACTATTCATTTAGTTCCATCTGCCACATTAATTCTGATCAGATACCAACACTCTGAATAGACAGCTGGTGTCAGATAGAAACGAATGTTTTGTGTGTGTGTTTTGCTTTTCTCTTCTCCATCATATTTCCAGGGTTACGAGTCGGAAGATAATGCACAATGGAATTACAGAAATGTGTTCCTGTAGGAGAAATTTAGAGCATATTTTCTGAGGAATTCAGATTCACTCCTGTCTAAGGCCTAAAGAAACAACTTTTGCATTCTGAAACCCTGCAAACAGGGAACATGAGGTCTGAATGTTCTGGAGGTTTTTCTTTATTTTTTTTCTTGATGGACAAGAAGGCATAAATGTGCAACTTCTGGTCCTTTATCTTCTTCATTTGAACTTTGACTCCATTGTGCAACAAAAATATGATAAAAATCGGAAATAAATTGGATGTCCAAGGAATTCTAAATTATGGTGGTTTAGTCCTAGAATCACAGTGAAGTGCAAATATATGGACTGTTTTCTGAGAAACAGTCTTTGCTTTTGGGAATGAGGATAACTATGTGTTTATCTGAGGGTGGGAAGGAGGTCACCTTCTTCTCTGTATCCTAAGTGCCTGGAATAAGGCTGAGCTCACTAACAAGGCAACAGGAGCGAAGATTATACAGCATTTACTCTGTGCCATGCATCGTGTAAAGCCCTTACAGACGTGAATTCATTCACTCATTGTAAAAATTGCTCCATTGTCCGACCCTCCAGTTCAAGGGGATCGGGGGGCTACTGCAGACAGCTTCCCATCTCAACCCCTGACACCTGCAACTTTTTCTTTCTATTTTCCTCCAGCACCCTGGGAGCTTGCTGGACCAAAAACATGTTTCACCCTCAATGAGTGGGGGATGGAAGATAGTGAATAAATGGCGCAGCCTCCCTGGGATGAGTGGATCCTAAGGCATGTTTCATGTGACTTCTTAGAGGTTCTCCAGGAAGTTTGGCCCAAACGCCTGCAGCAGGAACTTGCACATGACTTCATGCTGGATCGATTTTTTTTTTCTCCATTCCCTGATTTGCTTCTCTTTATTGCCCACCCAGGGGCCCCCGCAATCCTTTACCTCTCATTGTGCTTCCTGGGATCACCTCCCAAATAATGTACCTGCAAGGAGGTAGATCATTCAAGTCCTTGTTATTTTATAGGGTTTACTTCTGGAGGTCCCAAAGTTAGACACTCTCTCTTTTACAGTGTTTGTGCATGAATGAACGAATGAGTGAATTTCAGAGGTAACCGAACTTTCCCAGGCCAACCAGAAAGTGTTCAATTTTTCATAGATTATTCCATTAAGTTAATGTACTGGGCTAGTAATACAGCTGCAGTTGTTAACAGAACCAGTGGGGAGTTATGCTTAAGTGGAGACATGGGAAGGAATAAATTAACTGAATGCAAAACAATCATTGGAAGAATCTGGATTAGTTTAACATGATTTGAGTACCGTGAAGCTGCTGCTGAACACTGGCGAGCCATACCTCCCAGCCACGTTTTTCTAGACATTCATATTAGCACAAATTGAGATAACTATTCAAGACAAAGACTTTCGTATGAAATGACAGATAATTGACAGAAAACTAACGACAATAATTGGGAAGATTATTTTTGATTCCTTTGGCTTATATTGAAAAACACCTCATGATTCGTCATATTAATGAATAACATGTATTTACCATATACTTTTCGATTTTGTATTTTGGACAAAGGCCAAGGGAGCTGATCGATTATTTATCGCATATTATTGATTGTTGATTTTATACATTGTTGTTGTGGGAGTAACTTTCACCTTATTTATTTCGTTCTGCTCCCAGAACTAAGCGGATGATTTTAACAGTTGTTTTGGTTCTCTTAGTATAGGAAAACAACAGTAACAGCCAATAGAAATAATGCAGGCTGGCTGATAATTGTCATTTATTGAGAATCTCCTATGTGCCAGGTACTCTTCTAGACATATGTTTTCTAACTTAATTACCATGGTCAACACATTGAGGAAAGTTTATTTATCCTCATTTTACCAATGAAGAAAATGAAGCTCAGAAAGAGGTAGGGTAGTGTGTCCAAGTTCATACTCAAAGTAGAATTCAAATTCATTCCAGCCCACATGCCAAGCCTATGCTCCTTCAGCTAAGTGTTAGGGCTTCAATTATTATGAGAAAGAAGACCTTAGAAAGTGTTTGATTTTACTGGAGGACACCAGGCATTCACTAGCACTAAGAGCAGATCAGAACTCAGAGCTGGGGATGGATTCAGAGGTGGGGTGGTCTGACTAACCCAAAGAAAGACCTAGTATCCCCTCATTTCCCTAACAACACAGTCCAGTGTCCTAAGTTGGCTCAGAAGTCCTTCTGATATATGACATCTATATACTTCTTCAGCGCTTTATTCCATTTGTCGTCGTGGCAGCCAAAGTGAAATTCTTTTGGTTCCAAAAGGCACAGTGTACATTTCATCTCTGGACTTCGGCTCTGCTGTTCTCATTGTCTGAAACCTTCTTCCCTGTCCAATTCCAATTCTTCTTTGCCTGGCTAACTCGTGTGTGTGTGTGTGTATGTGTGTGTGTATGAATTAATATATAATATAAATATAATATATAACTATATGTTATAAATATATTTATATGGTATATAAATATATGTATAAATATAATAAATATATATTTTATTCAGGACTCCAATTAAATTTCATTTTCTCTGGATAGGACCTCTATCTCAAATCCCCCAGGGCCCATGCCCCTCAGTCAAGTTGAAATGAACTTACATGTTTCCATAGCTTACTGATTTATCTCTGGGATATAAAGGGAAGGCTACTTATTTACCTTTCACTAGGCAGTGAGCTTCATAAAGATAAACACTACGATGTTCCTCACAGCTAGCAGAGGTCTTAGCAGATAGTTGACCCTTAATAATTATTTGTATAGTAATAATTTGTGTAATAATTTATGGAGTAAGTGTATGAATGAACATGATGAGGAGACCCAAACAAGTAGGTAAAATGGCAGGTCTTGTTGATAGTAGGCCGTTGGGGGAAGCCTGGGCTGGCTGGTGGACGGCGCCTAGTCCGACAGCTAGTACTGGTCAAGGAAACTCTGTGTGCAAGGGAGGAGTGGCTAGAACCCAGGAGTTCCCTTTAAACTCATATAGTCATGGCATCTGTGCCAAATTTAAACATGCGGAGGAATAGACATGCGACCCAAAGCTAGCCAATCCTTTGGATGATCCTTGACCAATCAGATCCCCCTGCTTGAGAATTTGAACCAATCAGAAAGTGAGGGGAAGCAGGATTGCAGAGATGCAGTGGTGTGGGCGTGGGGCCGTGGAAGAGCACAAACAAGATGTAGAGATGTGGATGCAATGGATGTGAGAGAGAGCAGATGCACCCCCAAAGATGAAACCATTTACTGAGATTCATCCATTCGTTAAGCAAGAATGTATTGAACTTTCTCCACATGCCAGTCCTTTTTCTGGGCTCTGGTTATAGAGCAGGGAGCTAAACATTGTAGTCCTGGTCCTCGCTGAGTTTTCATTCTAGCTGGGGAAACAGACGCTGAAACACGTAAAATATATCCCATGTTCGATGACAGGAAGAGCAAGGAAGACAACACGGCAGAGGAGGAACATAGGGAAATGGAGGTAATGGGTTTTTAAAGAAAGGAGTGAAGTGGAGGCTTGATTGTGAAGCTGACTCAGAGGGGCTGAGAGAGAGACATGGGGAACACAGAACTCTTGCTCCAAAGGTACTGGGATTGTCCCTGGGGAACAGGATAGTCCCTCAGCTAGAATCTGGCCCCGGGGGGAAAAGGACACCACCCTCTGTGGGGAAGTGGCTTACCGTTAGAAATTTCAGTTTATCTTGTGAAAAAAAAAAAAAAACATGGAAAAAAGTTTCTGAGATTCACTCCGAGTCTACGGAATAAAGCAAATTTACTGACATTTTCTGATGAAGAACCAAAGCTTTAGTCAGGATTTGAACCAGTGACTCCTGGGACTGGCAAGATCATTAAGTCTGATTGAAATCTCCTTCAGTCAGGTGCTTAATCCATTAAATCCAGTCTTTAGTTTGCTAAGCTACCTTTCTGCGCCTGCTTAGGGAAATGATGTATGTCTGCTCCCAAAGGTTTTCTCAAAGTCAAAGCCAAATGGAAGTCAGATGCCACTACAACCCGCTATAAATAAGGGCATGGATTGTTTGGCTCCACAGGAATTTGATTGTGACAAAGGCATGGGAAATGGAGTTGCCTGGGTTTCAATTTGGTTTATATCATTGTTATTTTCATACTATAATGGAGAGCTATGATAGTCATTGGATACAGAGCAGGGGGAAAAACAAAAACCAAGGATAATTCTGGTTTTGGTCTTTGGAAATCATTGTTCGACCAGCATGTACCCTCCATCACCACCTCCCACCATGACTCTAGGCTTTTAAAATTTTTTTTATTTTTCAACTAACGCGTGGCGTGCATATGCTGGGGTGGTAGTGTAGATTGAGATCACAAATTCCAGCACTTTATGGGGAGCCTGCAGTTAGCATAGGTAAATAAAGCCGTCAGATAAAAGAAAATAAATGCTCAATTACAGAGTGCACAGTGTTTGAAGCCCAGTGGGAGCCTAATAAAATGCCCTCTTCCTTCTGCAGTGCGTGCTAGCCGATTTCAGATGGGGGGTGGGATCTGAGTTCAACTCGTAACACTGATTCTCTTTAATGATATGACCTTGAGCTTTCTTAAGACTTTGTTTCTGTATCTGTGAAGTGGGCATAAATCTTTCCTCGTAGTGTGATTGTACAGATTCATTGAGGCAATACTTGTGAAGTCCTTACATGGACAGAAATAAAATGTGAGTTTAAGGAATCACTGCTGGTGGTGTTGGGTGTGTTCCACTAAGAGGTCACCTGGAAAATCAGAGTTACTGGAATTTCTTACCTTTTTACTTGAGGGTACTGAGTACTACTTGTATTTGTCTATGTCCCCATTGAAGAGCCACATCCAATTGATCTTGTCCTTCTTTCTCACAAAAGGCCAAAAATATATTGGCAGTTTGGTATATATTCCTTTAATAAACAACGAAATACTCTTGTTAAATCCTCCGGTAAAAGCAAAATGCTTTACTAACGAGGACTCCATTGCTGTGGATAGAAACACAACTTAAATTGTGTTCCCATTTAAGAGGGGGATCTGCAGGCACATTGTTAAAGAAAAAATTGTATTGGTGACACTTGTTGGAGGTGATAAGGAAGACGATTCAAGAGTTGCCCCTGGAGTGGAGAGACCATGGTAGCGAGGACCTGTCGAAGGGCGAGATTAGACTGGACTTCAAAGACAGCATGGATTTATATTTGATAGCCAAGGATCATTTATAGCCAAAGAGCAGGCAGCCATTGTGGGGATGAGAGGATGGATGTCTGAAGGGATTCCAGCTCTTCTGACCAGGCTGGAGTCATGCATCACCTGGGGAGGATGAGGACCTGATTAGGAAGAATGGGAGATTCTGGATAAACTGACTCAGAAGGATTCTTGCCGAAATTGGAAAATGCAGCGAGGAACACGGATGCCCCCAAAATCAGGTCTTGTTGACAGAAGCTCAAAAGAGCGTCAGCGAAGTTGGTTATGGAGGGCATCTTTGTCGACCAATACTTTAAAAATCCAGACCCAGTACTGTTCTGGAGCTCACTTAATTTCATCTCTGTTGAATTTCCCTCCCTCTCTGCATAATTTCTTCTCTGTCCTCCCCCTCCTCTTCTCTCCAGGTAATTTCTTATCAAGTGGGTTTACTCTTTGTGCCTGTAGGATGGTTGTCCTGTCCCCAAGACTTGTGCTTTTCCCTTGTTCTGTGTTCTTTTCTGTGATGGTCCCTCTGGTGCAGCTACAAGAGGGGGGACATGGGAGAGGCTTGGGAAGTCTAGATTTATTATACTCTTGGGTCCTAAAGAAGGGGTCACCATGTGCCTTGCTGGTCACAGGTGAAACACCAGGTTTTGGTCAGGTTTCAGAAGATCAGAGGGAGGAGAAAGCCAAGGCTAAAGCTCATCATGGGATTTCTGCAGGAAAGGCAAAGCCGGGCAAAGTCAACCGTTTCGAATTGGTTAATTTTGATGTTTCGCTGAGCTTTGGGCTGCGGGATGGTCCCCAGTTGGTTGGCACCTGGCGCTGGATGATTAAGGCAAAACAATACTGCCTCATGAGGTACTCAAGCCAGATAGAGGAGGTCTGGTTCTGGATTTGTTTGCACGCCAGGCTGGCCCTTTGCCGTCTCTAAGAATTGGCTGGCTCTGCGAGAGGCTGGCTCTCTCTAGCCAGAAAGGCTTTTTTCAGATGTCGAAAGTGGGCAAAAAATATCTCAGAACATCCTAATATACAGAAAAATTTAAAATATGTAAACAGTATACGCCTCCTGTTTTCCTATTTGGAGCTCAATATGTTTTTGTGGAAGAAAGGAAGGGTGAATTAATAGGGAGGCCTATCAGAGGTGAAGGAGGACCATGGGCTCCTGTTAAATTCTCTAGCGGGTGCACAGTGCGCTAGAAATGTACTTTCACGTAAAACTGCTTACAGCTCACGTTATGACTTCAAACAACTGCAAAGAAGCCTGTTCTGTTTTAATTTTTGAAAGACTTGGGTTACAGATAGAACTTTTTCATGAGGACTTCACGGGTACCCTTGTCGGAAAAATATTGTTAACTATGGTCTAAAAAATGTTGACCTTTTATTTAAAGCTTGGTTGCCATTTGATATTGCAGGATTAGCTTTGCCTCTATATTGGCTTTAGTCTGAAGGCCTGATTTCTGTTTAGATCGCACCAATGCAAATGACGTAACATCTGAGAACATGTCTGCTTTCGGGGAAGGGGAGAAGTTCTCTCCCTCAGCTTCAGAGACCCTAAGAGCTTGTTTTCAAATGGCGTCAGTCTTTAGCAATTCCAATTCATTTCTTACCCTAGTGCAGATACTTGCCCAAAATGCCCTTTGGTGAATAGTAATGCAATTCAAATGACATCTAATCAGACTATTCTTCTCATAATTAATCTGGTATTTTCAGGGACTTTTCTTAATCTTTAAGGATGCTTTGTAGCAAGGGTTCTGTCTATCTGTTTGGATTAAATATGAGAAATGGAAATATTAGCTCTTAGATAACAGTAGATTAAAAATCAGAAATTAGATAAAATGCAAATGATGGTTCCTTTTTAATTTGTTTCTTTGAAAAAAAAGATTTTTATCATGGCACAAACAAATAAAACTTGCGTATGTAATTAAACACATTATGTAAAACTAGCCTATCTTTCCAAATTGTTTCCTCTTAATGAATTGCAAACGTGTGTATTTGCTTAGGGTATTTGGCCTGAAAAGTTTAAAATAAGAATTGTAGTTTTCTGTTCTGTTTTTTGTTTTTTTTTAAAGTTCAAGTGAAGAGTCTCACAGCACACACAAAAAAGAGGCAGAAGGTTGGTGGAGATTTGTCCTTTGTTCTATTAATTATTCCTTTTATCCAGAAAGTGGTGGACATTTTGACCTTTCCTTATTTTCCAAGTGATATTCACGCTAGCATTTTTCTTTTGAATTGTTCTTTTTTGCTCTCTGTGATATTAGAGATGAGAGGACAGAGTCCAAGACTGCTTGAGGCAGTAGCCACAATAGGGTGTAGGGAAGGAAAATACTTTTCCCTCGGCCCTTCTAGGTTCTTTACTGAAGCCCCTCATCTTTTGCCCCTTTATAGAAGACCGATTACTAGGAGAAAAACAAACAGAAGTTTAGTACTATAGATGCCCCCTGAATACATAGGAGAGACCTAAGAAAATGGACTCCCCACAGTGGCCCAACTCGCCACCTCAGATACTTTTTCCAGCTAAAGAAAGACAAATTTAGTGGTGGGGGGAGTAGGCCAGGTATGAGAGGTGATCAGAAAAAGCACAGTCAACAAGGGTATGGCTGTTATGCACATTTTAGTTGTCTCCTCCATCAGATAAGAGTTTCTAGGCATTTAGTGTCATTCTCTTCTTCCAGAGACTGAGAGGGAGAGACCCTTACAATTGGAGACTTTCCTTATACATGTCAAAGTCCCTTACAAAGGATAACGTCTACTTGGTTTTTAGAGCTTCTCTTGTGTCTGTGGTTTCCTAAAAGTAATCAGCCTAAAATAATCCTTATGCCGGAGAGGCATATTTTGGGGTGACCAATTCTATTCCCCTTCAAGGGACATATCTTTTGTTGTAGGTAAATGGTAAATTCATTTTGTGTACTTGGGCCTCATTCTCCTGTCCTTCTCTTCCATGTTTGATCACATCAGGAAGGAGAGAGTTCAGGCTTTACTTAAAGAGCTGGCAGACAGACTCACACACACACACACACACACACACACACACACACACGCATACAAACACACAGGTGGTGCCCGTGGAGGAACCAAGGGGCTGCCCTGCGTCAGAGACGGACAGTCTGCATCCCTTGCGAGCCCTCCAGTGCCTCCTTCTCGTCTCTCATTTTGGAGGACCGATCTTTCTTCCTTCATCTTGTGTCTGTACAGGAGCAACCAGATTAGAGTCCTAGTAGGCTATGCTCTGGCGTATGACTTTAGCACAAGGGAGTTGCTCTGTCATCCGTGACTAGGGGATGACATGGTACCCCACGTCTTGGATGGATGCAGGACATCAAGTGCTGAGTGTGGCTAGTGCACGGCTTTCTACCTGGAGAAATTATTGTTCAGTATATGTTGGTTTCTTTCTCCATCTCTCCCACCTCTCCTCATGGCACATATTACTCCCTCTTGTATCTGCTCCCTCATATTTAGCATGATTGTGGAATTTTAATGATTTAGAGCTGCAGGGGGCTAATGTTACAAAAGTATACTATTAATCTTAAAAGTGTCTTATCTTCAAAGAGATGTAGAGTGAAAGGCAGACAACTTTTGAGTCTGCTTTCCTTATTATCTGGATCTTCCCTTCATAGCTTCGGATGACCATATATTCGGTAATGACTTCCCTGTTTTATCTTTTTGTTATTTCTGTCCCCTCAACTAATAGATTTCAAATTTCTCCCCATGCCCTCTAATTCCTCCTATTAGAATTCAACCCGAATTCTGGGCAAAGTTTAGAAACTGTAGAATCTCAAGGTGCATTGTGAACTCATAAAATGAGAACAGAATGTGGTCCTGGAGGAGATCGCTGTGCCCCTTCTCTTGTTATGGAAAGAAACTGGACCTTGGGCAGACAAGATGAGATCAAACAGGGACGTATTGAGGCCTGGACAATTCTACCGAATTGCCCTGACGACTCAGGTTTGAACCAGGCAGCAGGCTCTGCCTAATCCCATGATTTGGTTGATGCTAAATCATTGATGTAATCTCCCAGGGTTCTTGGTGCCTCCATATATTCTGTTATTTCAGGAACCCCCGTGAGCCATAGCAACCAGGGTAATGAGCTCTGGCGCTAATAACCTGAAAAGACACAGTTTTATTGATTTTTATATGTCTTATTTCTCATAACCAATCTATCAACTGTCTGTGAATAAATGCTATTTTTTTTAAATGCTATTTTTTAATTGTTCTTGAATTCCCCATAGAACCTTGCAGGTTTTTAGGGGCATGTTAGGGATTCGATAAAGACCTGTAGATTGACAGCAGGTAACATCACAGCTTTGAGGTCTAGAAGCAATCACCCAAATGGGACTTGATGAGATTCCTGAAGCTCCATCCCCATTCATACACAATGTTCAGGTCTCTCAAGATCGAAGATCTTTTAAAATAGTGTAATTTTCACTTTGCTTTTAAGGGCCTTCGTGGCTGACCTGTTATTTGTGCAGGTATCTAGATTCAGGATGTATAACAGATGGGAACAAGGGAGTTCGATTTTTGTTTCAACCTTGTATTTATTGTGTGTTTGATTATGTATTTATTTACAGGCTAAAGGTTGGTTCCAAAATTCACCACTTTAAGGGAGAAATTAATGTCTGGTCTTCTTCATTCTGGTAATTTTCCAAGGATATTAAACTTGAAGCAGTCTCTCTGAAGGCACAGGTATCTAAGCTATTTGAAAGAAATTGGTAAGGCCGTGTTAGAGAGGCCACAGGCTCTATTGTGAAGCCCGACTTTGTGTAATGAAAAATCAAATTTAAATATAAAAAAAAAATTAGTTCAGCCGCAGCAGAAGACGGAACTCGCTACTCAGCTGTGGTATATGCTAATGTATAGTGATAAGGTTTGGTGATGAGAAATATTCTCTAGCCTAACCCGGTGATTCTTTTGTTGCTAAATAGAGACTTTGGAGAAGCACACTTGTGGAAACATTCTGAATACAAAATGCATCTGTTCTCATCCTGTCTAAATAAACAGTTTGGGTGCATGACTAGTGTTGTCCCAATCAGCTTTGTTTATGTAGCCGAGCCATCCGATGACAGACACTGACTCAGAAATTGAATTTTACTGCTCTCATCTTATACTTCGCCACATGGCATTGACAAAGATCAGGGGCTTTTTTCCCATAAGGAGAGTACCTCAGCTGGGTTAAGCCATTATAATAAATATAGCAATTTGAGATGAATGAGAAAATCAGAGTTAATGAGGCTTGCCATCACATGGAGAAAATGCAATTGCTCATGTGATAGGAAAAACACAATTATGCACGCGCACGCGCGTGTACGCACACACACACACAGACACACACACTCTTGTAATCCCGCCTAGCTCTGCTTTCTTGATTCATCATCAGAAGACGAAATGAAGCTCTACACCCAGTGATATTCGATTTTTGTTTAAAATTTTAATTTGCTTCTAAGAAATAGCTAAAGTTATAATTCTGTTGCCAACACAATTTGCTAAGTTTATTTTTTTAATGTTATCTGTACAAGTGATTTAATACACCCTTGCAGCCAAAAAACTCAACACTTTGTTTTGGTATCATCATTAAGTGCTCATCTTCAGAAAAACCCCCCTTATTAATGTCCACATAGATGTCCGCATGCCATTACAGACTGGAATCCAAGTCACAGTGGCTGGTTCAACAATGCCAAATAATAATAATAATGGGTTGATTTGGTTGGTTTCACATACAGGATTGCCAAGATACTGGTTTGCTTTAAATTTTCAGTAAGTTGACTTGTTGACATCATGTAGAATTTTAATAGTGGTATATGCTAACTGACTCACATTCCAGAACCATTTCTGGGTCTGTTCTTGGTTACTTCAGCACGATAGAGGGGTCCCTCAGTTACTACACTGCCATTGTTCAGGTGTTTTACCAGCATCTTAAAGGGCCAGTGACTCTGATTATACGTACAATATACCTATGAAGGGAATCACTTCATTGTTAACTTGATTGATGGTTTCATCTGCCATTTTGAAAGAGGATATCCAGAAACATTTTTCAAAAGCACAGATTTATAATTTTTAATAGATGTTGTCTTAGCTCGCACAGTATTCTGATGTTGTATTTGGACTCAACTGACCAGGGCTCAGTTTTCTCCAATCCTTATGGCAAAGAATCTCACCTGCACTGTTTGGGCAGCCAGGGAAGCTACATTACCATTTCAATATTTACTTGGAATACCAATAATCCTATATACGTCATGAGTGAAGGGGAGGATGGGGAGAGAATAGGAGAGATAAATGAACTATGTCTTTTAAAATCTTTTAAAATGGTTGATTATACTGGAAGATTACAATTTTGAGATTAGAGAACTCTTTAATATCCTGTGTTAGAGGGTTACTTAGGATGGGTAAATCAGAACCAAAATAATGAAACTCAAGAATCAAAATCAAAGCAATCTAATGAGTTTGAGTAGCCATTTCTCCATCTTCACCTCTAAGAAGAAAGACTAGGGTTTTGTGTCTAAAGTTCTACTGAGGGGAGATTATGCAGAATGGTCCTTAATTGGGGGGGGGGCAAAGAGGAGATGATGTTTGTTTGATTTTGCCATTGGCAGGGGAGGTGAGTAGTTGAATGATGGAATCAAGGTGTCTTGGAAAAATTCCCTGTGACTGGGGTCAGAAGAAGGTCAGAGGGATTTGACTGTTCGTTTGTGTTAAAAGGTCCCCTACCCAATGTTGTGTTGCTAAATGTTTAGCCAGTGACTCTTTGAAAAACCATATATGCAAATATATGAATAAATGAGATAATTATAAATATATATTTGTGCAGCACATAATATACTAATGATAAGAAACTCTACTATATTCTTTATTGTAAACTCTAGATAGGCAATTGGTTCTTACAGAATATTTTTATTAGCTTTTGCTGAACTCCTGTCTTCAGCCAACTTATGGTTGTAATAGATCAAGAAGTGTGTTGTCTGATCTTTTCGTTTAGGATGGAAGTGGAAAACTGAATACATAGTGTTGTACTTCATTTATTCACCAGTGTTGTGAGAAACTGCTGAATTGGGTAAGAGTTTTGAAAACTGAAAGGATAATTCCTCAATTTTTGGGCTTTATGTGTGTGTCGTGTGTTCTTTGCAATGTAATGGCTATGGGCATGGCACACTTTTAAGCTTAATCTACATTGTTTGCATGTTCTATTTTCATCACTTTCCTAAGTCTAGAAATCCAAGAGACAATAAGTCAAGACATAATCTGTAGCATTGGCTAATTTCCATGGTGTAAATTTTCTCACCATGTCCAACTTTAGCCCTCCGATACCAGGGCACTGAATGGGGAGTCAGGAAGACATGGGAAGTAGCTCAACGTCATGCAGAATTTGCATCATATAGATGAAATCGACGTAAGTAACCTCAGCCTAAATTGTAAAATGAAGTAAAATATTAGCAGATGATCATCTTTCCATATTCACCACCAGTGTTTGTAGCATACCCAAATTAGTTAAGTGCAACTTTATGTTATTTTATATATATATATATATATATATATATATATATATATTAAAGACTTTATTTGACAGAGGGAGAGAGATCACAAGTAGGCAGAGAGGCAGGTGGGGAGGGGTGGGGAAGCAGGCTCCCTGCTGAGCAGAGAGTCCTATGTGGGGCTCAATCCCAAGACCCTGAGATCATGACCTGAGCCAAAGGCAGAGGCTTTAACCCACTGAGCCACCCAGGCACCCCTATGTTATTTATTTTTAAATGTTTGTTTTAACAACCAGCTGGCAAAATTCCTGAAAAGTTACCAGTTAGCTCTTGCAAGCGTGTTCTAGCCTGCTCTGGTGCACCAAAGCCCAGACCCCTGTTGGGGGAGTCCCCCAGGGACTCAGGAAGACCTCGTTGGGGAATGGCTGAGTGGTATTTTCTAATTTAGGCCATCTCTCTCTTCCCCCCACCCCCGAGATTTTAACTATTTATTTGAGAGAGAGAGAGAGTGAGAGACAGTGAGAGAGGGGATACAAGCAGGGGGGGGGGGGTGGAAGAGGGAGAAGCAGGCTTCCTGCTGAGCAGGGAGCCTGGATGCGGGACTTGATCCCGGAACCCTGATCCTGACCTGAGCTGAAGACAGACGCTTAATGACTGAGCCATCCAGGCATCCCTAGGCAATGTCTCATGTGCCAGTGCTTAGCTCTCATGCCACAGAATTGCTGCTACCGCAGATTCCAGGGATTGGACAAATGAGCATAAAAAGCAGTCAGTAGGGTCAGTGAAAATCAAAGATCTTCCCTAACTTTGAATCTGGGCTGTAGGTAGCCTGTCTCCTATGCTGAATAATCACGTGGCTTCTTTGTTGTGACGGAGCCCTGGGAACAACGAAGAGGGAAGATAGGCTCCCAGGACTGTTACCATCTAAATACATCCCAGCCGAAACAGAGACACTTGGAGTCAGGCTGAAGTCCATTGAGGAAGAGAAAAATAATGTGACCTTTCTTCCACCAATTATAATAGAGTAGAATTCATGCCCACTAAACCCACCACAATGTTTTAGGATGAGGACAGCCATCGAATACAAAAGCATGCTTTGAGGAAGGAGTAAGTGCATCCCAAGACTTTAAATAAATCAGTTGAGGTTTCAAGCCCCTCTAATCTAATGCTGAATGATTTCAGCTAAGTTGGCTGTAAAAAGATTTCACTGGGAGTTGTAATATTGTTTATATGCCCTGCATATAGCCGCCAGCAGATAAAGAACAAAACCTGTAAGCTACATTGAAACATAATTGATTAGGAGAGACACACACAGAGGCAAGGGGGAAGTGCAAAGGATTCTGGTCATTACTACTGGCTCTCTTAAACTAGGCAGGTAGTTTGAGTCACATGGAAGTATTTCTATCCTCTTGAACGTTTCAAATGTTCCAGTTACAAATGTCACCATTTTTCTTAAAAGTCTCAGCTATCACAGAGTCTCAGCCCTTTAAATATCACTGTGTGTGGACTATATTCAAATAACACTTAGAGTGTCACAAAAATTTCCCATGGCTCTTGGGACTCTGCTATTTTTTGAGGGCGGGGAGGGGCAGAGTGAGAGGGAGAATCGAGCGGGCTCGATCTCACAACCCTGAGATCATGACCTGAGCTGAAATCAAGAGTTGGATGTTTAATTGACTGAACTACCAAGGCACTCCAGGACTCTGCTATTTCTACTGAAAGTTCACATTGTTGGAGACAGGGTACTTCTTCATTTGCTTTTAAATGGCTCACCATTCTATTAACACACACTTAAAATTCAGAGCCAATTTTAGAATAAAATCAGAGGAGCATAAAGACTATGGAGAATCATAATGAAATGCTAAAACAAGTTGAAAGTTCAATTAAAATGGTTGTTTATTGCCAAATGTTCCCAATTATTTGAAAATATCATAATTGGCTAATTGGTTTTAACACTCAAGATTTAAAAAAAACATTTATTCAAATCAGGTTGTACTTGTAACTAAAGTGAATTCAGGCATATATAAGCTACCTTAATTAACTATCCAGTTTTGCCCAATCTAGATGTAGGATGTTTAATAGTTTATCATGATGTTTTCATACAGTCAAATCCTGATCTAGACACTGCAATATCGTATCGAGACCTAGAAGGCTTCTTATCCTATCTGAAGACTTTTTTACATAAACTCGTATTTGGGAATAAGTCTGGATTTGCACAAAAATTGCAAAGTGAGTACAGAGGGTCTGTATGTTCTTTACCAGCTTTCCCTAATGGCACTATCTTACTTAGCTATTGTAACATTGTTAAAGCAGAGAAATAAATTTTGGTATATTGCTATTAACTAAATCTTAGTCTTTATTTGGATGTCACTGACTTTTCCACTTTATCTGTTCCTGGATATAATCCAGGATCCCACACTGCATTTACACATCATGTGTCTTTAGGCTTTCCTGGTCTGTGCAGTTTTTCAGATTTTCCTTGTTTTTTTCATGACCTTGACAGTTTTGAGCAGTATTGGTCAGATATTTTGAAGACTGTCTTTCAATGTGTATTTCTCTGATGTTTCTCGCATATTGTGCAACGAGGATTACGATGTCTTTGGGGTGAGTTCCATAGAAGCTCTGTGTCCTCATGATATCATATCGGAGGTACATGGGACCAACATGAATTATCAGTGGTGGTGCTTTTAGCGTGATCACTTGTTTACGGTGGTACCTGCTCGGGTTTTCAGATGTGACGTTTCTATTTTTCACTTTCCATATTCTGTTGTTTGGGAGCGAGTCACTGAGTCTAGTCTACACGGGAAGTGGTGGTGGTGGTGGTTGAATTAAGCTTAGTTCCCTGGGGAGGGAGTATCTACGCACGTTTGGAATTCTTCTATAAGGAAGATTTGTCTCTTCGCCTTCTGGAGGAATTTAAAAAATAAGATTTTATAAAATCACCTGTGAACTGATTAAAAGTGACTAAGTCCACACTTTATATTTAAACTTTTTATAATTTAAACATACTAATTCAGTTTAGAAGTAACAGAGAGGATAAAAATAATACAGGAGAGAGGATTGTTTCCAGATTCTCTTTGTGAGGGGCCTCATGAAACAAATTCTCTAATCTGTTCAATCTTCAGCCTCCAAACTATTTTGGAGCCTGTAAATATTTTGAAGTCAGTAAATGTTTATTCATTTATAAATCATATGTATGCATTGCTGATCTAATATATTATGTACATTGGGAAACGTGTAAAACTAATTTAAAGAATGTGCTAAAAGTCTACGTATAAATAGAACAGTAATTGCTAATATTTGAATATGCAGTACGTTGCCAGCATTTTCCTAAATGTTCTTGCATGTTTAATAAACTTGATAGTAGGGGCACCTGGGTGGCTCAGTGGGTTAAGCATCTGCCTTCAGCTCAGGTCATGATTTCTGGGTCCTGGGATCCAGCTCCGCCGTCATTGGGCTCCCTGCTCAGCAAGGAGTCTGCTTCTCCCTCTGTCCCCCCACCCCCATGTTCTCTCTCACTCTCTCTCTCTCATTCATAAATAAATAAAATCTTTTCTTAAAAAAAAAAAAAACCATGATAGTAGAGAAATCCTATGAAGTCAGAACTATTATTACTCACTTTTCACATGAGGACATTGATACAAGAAACATTAAGTGCTTTGCCGGAAGTCCCAGAACTAAAGTGATCCAGGTGGGACGGTTCCCAGGCAGCCTGTGTGGGAGCCTGCGCTCTTCATACTGCACTTTACAAGATCTCGCATTTCTTTTCCTTCCTCTTCGACAGGGGGCAGTTTCTGCTCTATGTCGTGTGCAGCCCACGACTGAGACCATCACTTTCAAGGATGTATCCCAGGCATAATTCAGGACCCGGACTGGTTTACTTCTGTGCGCCGATGCTGGTTCGTCCCATGCTTGTTGGTGCTGCCTTGGCCCATTGTATCACCAAGGCTCTCGGGGAAGGCGGTTTACTGTTTTTGGGTGCGCGCTTGATGGGGACAGAATCATAGAAAATTTTGCTTCGCTTTCTTACCTCCCGAAACAGCTCTATCTTGCTGCTGCCCTATGTCTCTAACATGAGCCTGTTGGAGGGTCACCTTGTTCATTCATTACCGCCTCTTATGGGGCAGTGACCACCAGGTGGTTTAACTCCGCATGCTGGGAGGAGGGAAGAAATTGCATTACTGCAGCGGCAGAGGGAAAAAACCTATCTCGGTTTGGGATGCCAACATGAAAATGATTTCAGGGGAACTCAGCGCTACGGAGTTTCTTTCTATAACCTGCCTTTAAAAATCTCCCAGGCAACAGTTACTTGAATTATTACTGTTGAATCACTTCATGGCCAATATTCTATGGGTCACATAGACTCATAGTATTTTTTTCTTCTTAAAAAAATGAATGTTGCTTTTGTTTATAGAAGACAAATACAGGGGAATCTGGGTAGTTCAGTTTGTTAAGCACCTGCCTTCAGCTCTGGTCATGATCTGGGGGTCCTGGGATTGAGCCCCTGCTCAGTGGGGAGTCTGCTTCTTCTTTTCCCCCTTCTTTTTCCCCAACTCATGCTCTCTCTGTCTCTCACTGAAATGGATAAATAAAATCTCAAAAAAAAAAAAAAAGACAAAAATAACCATTGGAGAATATTGAAACATATAGGAAACATAAAAAAAAGGTTAAAGAGGGCGCCTGGGTGGCTCAGTTGGTTGAGCAACTGCCTTCGGCTCAGGTCATGGTCCTTGAGTTCCGGGATCGAGTCCCACATCGGGCTCCCAGCTCCACGGGGAGTCTGCTTCTTCCTATAACCTTCTCTCCTCTCATGCTCTGTCTCACTTTCTCTGTCTCTCATATAAATAAATAAAATCTTTAAAAAAAAAAAGAGGTTAAAGAATACTTGTAAATTTCTCCTTCTCAAAGATAATTCTTATCAATTGGATGCATTTCTTTTCAGCCTCATTTCTAAATGAAGGAAATATGCATACATCTATGTGGAAATCTGTGTGTATGTTTACATATATTTTATAATTTGTAATAAAGTAGATTGCATTTTCTTTTAAAAATAATCTGTCAGAACTCTTTTATGTTGGTTTATTTTTTAACCTGCTTTTTTTTTAAAGTTATAATAATAACATCTCCTTTCAGTTTTGCTCAAATGCTATCAATTTTCACGTGTTTTATTATTTTTTTTTTGGAATTATAATAAGTTGTCTGAAATTATGGCCCTAGTTTCCTCTTTAATACAAGCCTTTACTAGAGAAAAAGATTGTTGGTTTCTTAGATCTAATCTTTTACATGTTTAAAAAATAAACTTTATATTTTAACACAAATTTAGACTTATAGAAAAGTTGTGAAGACACCAGGGTCCCTACACACTCCATACCCAGTTTCCCCATTATTTACATTAAGATGGTGTATCTGTCCTAATTAATGAAACAATATTGATATAGATCTAATTAAAGTCTGCAGTTTGTTCAGATTTCCTTTGTTTTCTATTAAAAAGTACTTTTACTAGATCCTAGAACTAGATTAGATTAAGTCATTTTTTTTAGGTTTTTCTTAGCTTAATTGTTTCTCATACTTTCCTTGTTTTTAATGACTTTGAAAATTTTGAGGAATATTGATCAGATATTTTGAAGAATATTTCTCAATTGAAGTTTTAATTTTTAATATTGATTGAATGATTTATTACAATTAGGCTGGGCTGATGAGTTATTGGGAGGGAGAGTACAGAGATAAAGTTCCATTCTGGTCGCATTATATCAAGGGTACATACTGTGCATATGGTTTAGGGACTGGTGATGTTGACCTTGACCACCTGGTCGAAAGTAGTTTTTGTCAGATTTCTCCCTGTTAAAATGACCCCGTCCTCCCCAGACATACACTTTATACTGTACTCTTTGTTTTGTTTTTTTTTCTTATATAAGCAAAGTGTTTTTTTTTTAATTAACATATAATGTATTATTTGCCCCAGGGTACATGTCTGTGAATCATCAGGCTTACACATTTCACAGCATTTGCCATAGCACATACCCTCCCCAATGTCCATATCCCTACCCCCCCACCTCCCAGCCACCCTTAGTTTGTTTCGTGAGTTTAGGAGTCTCTTAAGGTTTGTCTCCTTCCCCATCCCATCTTGTGTCATTTCTCTCCCCCAACCCCCCCACGACCCCCTGCCCTGCTTCTCAAATTCGTCATATTAGAGCGATCATGTGATCATTGTCTTTCTCTGACTGACTTATTTCACTTAGCATAATACCCTCTGGTTCCATCCACGTTGTTGCAAATGGCAAGATTTCATTTCTCTTGATGGCTGCATAGTATTCCATTGTATATATATACCACATCTTCTTTATCCATTCATCTGTTGATGGACATCTAGGTTCTTTCCATAGTTTGGCTATTGAGGACATTGCTGCTATAAACATTTGGGTACATGTGACCCTTGGGATCACTACATTTGTATCTTGAGGGTAAATACCCAGTAGTGCGTTTGCTGGGTCGTAGAGTAGCTCTATTTTCAACATGTTGAGGAACCTCCATACAGTTTTCCAGAGTGGTTGTACCAGCTTGCATTCCCACCAACAGTGTAGGAGGGTTCCCCTTTCTCCACATCCTCGCCAACATCTGTCATTCCCTGACTTGCTAATATTAGCCATTCTAACTGGTGTGAGGTGGTATCTCACTATGGTTTTGATTTGTATTTCTCTGATGCCGAGTGATGTTGAGCACTTTTTCATGTGTCTGTTGGCCATTTGGATGTCCTCTTTACTGAAATGTCTGTTCATATCTTCTGCCCATTTCTTGATTGGATTATTTGTTCTTTGGGTATTGAGTTTGAGAAGTTCTTTATAGATTTTGGATACTAACCCTTTATCTGACATGT
>CM052811.1:114581638-114609189 GCA_028533885.1 Nasua narica
TTTGTTCTTCCAATCCATGAGCATGGAACGTTTTTCCATTTCTTTGTGTCTTCCTCAATTTCTTTGATGAGCACTTTGTAGTTTTCTGAGTACAGATTCTTTGCCTCTTTGGTTAGGTTTATTCCTAGGTATCTTATGGTTTTGGGTGCAATTGTAAATCGAATCGACTCCTTAATTTCACTTTCTTCTGTTTTTCTGTTCGTGTATAGGAATGCAACTGATTTCTGTGCATTAATTTTATATCCTGAGACTTGATTGAATTCCTCTATGAGTTCTAGCAGTCCTGGAGTGGAGTCTTTTGGGTTTTCCACATAAAGTATCATATCATCTGCAAAGAGTGACAGTTTGACTTCTTCTTTGCCAATTTGGATGCCTTTTATTTCTTTTTGTTGTCTGAATGCTGAGGCTAGGAATTCTAGTACTATGTTGAATAGCAGTGGGGATAGTGGGCATCACTGCCGTATTCCTGATCTCAGGGGAAAAGCTCTCAGTGTTTCCCCATTGAGGATGATATTTGCTGTGAGTTTTTCATAGATGGCTTTGATGATGTTGAGGAATGTACCCTCTATGCCTACACTGTATAGAGTACTCTTTTTTTTTTAACTTTGGCTTTTTAAAAAAAGATATTTATTTATTTATTTATTTATTTATTTGAGAGAACGAGAGAGTAAGAGAGAGCATGAGAGTGGAGATGTCAGAGGGAGACGCAGACTCCCCGCCGAGCTAGGAGCCTGATGCGGGACTGGAACCCGACACTCCAGGATCATGACCTGAGTCGAAGGCAGTTGCCCAATCAATTGAGCCATCCAGGTGCCCTTAATTGTGGCTTTTTAAAAAGATTATTTATTTATTTGAGGGAGAAAGAGAGAGAGAATGGGAACAGGAACAGGGGGAGAGACACAAGGAGAAGCAGACTCCCCATTGAGCAGGGATCCCGACTCAGGGCTCCATCCCAGGACCGTGGGATCACAGCCCGAGCCGAAGACAGAAGTTCAACCTACCGAGCCACCCAGGTGTCCTGTACAGTACTCTTTGGAAGGGAGTCACTATACAAAAGCCAGTGCTTAAATAGTGGGGAGTTAGGCTTGAGCTCATTAAAAGCAGTACATCTACATCAATTATTTGGAATTCTCCTATGAAGGAGATTTGCCCTTATCTTCTACATACTTATTCAGTCATTTATTTATATCAGCGTGGACTTAGGGATATTTATCTTATATTATGGGTTATAATCCAGTGCTACTTTATTTTTTCCCTCAAATTTCCAGCTTTGGTTGTTGCGATCCCTTTGCCCTTTCTCTTTCCTCCCTTTGATCTTTCTCTTTCGTCCCTTTGACATATCTCCCTTCCTGTGGTCTTGCGGGTTGGTTGGTTTGTTAGCACTTCCTTACCCTCTGGTACTGCACGATGCTCCGGGCTCACCTTGTATTAGTCACTGCCCAAGTCCTAGAATCAGCCATTTCTCCAAGTAACCCCAGTCCCTCTCATTGGAGAATGGTGTTAGAAAACAAGGTGTCGGTGCTGGGTGTACTTAGTGCTGGGTGTACAAGTGAGGGTGTACAAGTGAGGGTATCCTCACTTGTAGGCTCTCTCAGCTGACCTAGCAAGGAAGTCCCTGGGTAGAGACACTCTCTCAGGTGTATATACATTGTTAAAAGATAAACAGAGGCTTCTTAACCATTTTAAGAGTTTATTTGAGCAAGAATCCATTTGAATCAGGCAGCACCAAACTGAAAGTGATGGGGAACCCTTCACCAACAGGAGCCGGGGAGAGATGTTCATGGAAAAAAGGCAGAAGCCACGTAAGGCAGTCATTGATGGGCTAGACATAAAGCTTGGGTGACTGTTTGTGATTGGCTGTCCTTAGTGTTTTAATTCTGTGATGTTGAGACATTGATGGGCTTAAGTTTGGTTTGCTATATAGGCCACCACATTTGAGCCACATCAGTGTATTGGCCTCCTTGTTTAGTTAATTGAATAACATATATATAAATATTTATAAATGTATCTGTATTTAGCTAAGCATGAGTTCCCAGTGACGTCTCAGATTCTAGCTATCAGCTCATGGATCATTGTAGCCTCTTCCTTTTGTTTATCTGGATCCACTCCCACAGGGAGAAACCAGGCTTTCATCACCCATCATTCAGTTACTTAATTGTTCAGTTGGAAGTTCCGTGGACAGTGGTTTCACAACCGCTAGCTTATATCCGCCTGGGAAACAATTTTAACAACTAGAATGGAGTGCTTGTAGACAGTCCTTTTGCCTGGGATCTCACAGAATCCCTTATTAACAAAGTTACTGAGACTTGCCCCTTTGCCCCCATGCACTTCAGTAATACCCATTTATAATACAGTCGGATTCTTCTTTTCCCATTCTGCTTTCTGTCCTCTAACCCTTGATCTCCTAAGTGATTTTTTTGTTTTAATTGCATACACTAAGTTTCACTGTTTGTATACAAAGTTCTATGGGGTTTAAAAAATGTGTGAAGTGGCCACCATTCTAGGCATATAGGGAATATAGTTGCACTGCCCTAAAATATTCCCCTGTACCTTGCCTATTCAATACTCCTTTCCCCTCAGTTCCTGGAAACCACTGATATTTTTATTACAACTGTAGTTCTGCCTCTTCTAGAATGTCACGTAAGTGGAATTACTCAGCATATAGTCTTTTCAGACTGGCTTCTTTGACATAGAGATATATATACTTAAGGTTCATTCGTGTTTTTGCATGGTTTGATAGTTCATTGCCTTTTCTCACTTAATAGTATCCCATGGTTTGGATATAGCATGTTTATCCATTCACTTAGGAGGATGCCTTTGTTCTCGTGTTTTGGTAATTATGCACGAAGTTGCTGCTCCGCATTCGTACACACGTTTTTGGGGAGGACACTTGTTTTCAAGTCATTCGGGAACACAGTTGGCACATCATATAGTAAGACTATTTAGCTTTGTGAGAAATGGCCAAGCTATCTTCTGAAGTGGCTGTACCAACTTGCGTTTGACCAATAATGAACGAGAGTTCCAGTCACTACACGTCTTTGCCAGCAGTTGAGATTGTCAGGTAGTCAGATAAGAAAGTGTGATCAGGTATCGATGATAGTTGATATGCCTTTTTTTAAAAAAAATATTTTACGATTTTCTTTGTAGCCCTTTTTATTTCTTTAAACATTCTAAACAGTATTCTTTTGTAGACTGCACTTGTAACTCTTAAAATGATGTTAATGATTATATTATTTAAATGACCAAAGTCTCATTAATGTCTTACCTGCTTTCCTGCCTGTCACTCAGAGCTTCTGGCTATTTCTTTTAGACCGTTTCTTTCTCCTGTATTCTAAGATTCTTCTGTATCTAATTTGATGATGATTTTGCATCAAAATTTCATGAAAATATTATTGTGTTGTTTCCTACCTGGGTTCATCATTGTTACTCAATATTGATTTTCTCTTTTTTCTTTCTAATGCTAATTTTCTTTGGGAGGGAAACGAGTCCACTTTGAACAAAACAAAGAACTATATTTCTGAGCATCCCTTGAACTTTGGGGTGGCCCTGTGCTAAGTATCAGGCTAAAAAACGTAGGCCCAAATCAGCTGGGAGTTTTAGACATTCCTTTCCTAATACATGCAGTCTCTGCATCCTTTCCACTTTTTCTTTTTTCATACTCTCTGAAGGCACATGGGAAGCGGGAGAGGGAACAGCTATCCGTTACAAGCACAGATTTCTTTCATTTCTAGGAAGTTGTTTCTATTTTTCCTGTCTTGAAATTCCATATTCTGCATACTCTTTTTCACTGTCTCTTGCCATTGCAAGTGTGTGGAAGGGGGAGGAGGGAGAGAGAGGAGGAGAGACTGCAGGAGGGGAGGAGAGGAAGCAGAAGAAGAGAGAGAGGAAGAATTTGTTGGGTCTGCCCCTATGTTTTTTGATCTTTTCTCTTTACATTTCATTCCGTTTTAAATTCCCCCTAAGCTCTGCAAGGACTTCCTAAGCTTGCCTTCTTCTTCACAGATTTCTTTGTTTGTCATCTCTAATCTACTCTCCAGTAGATAGGAAGTCAGCATTCAAAGCAATTTGTATTTTAGCAGTTGATATCACAGTAAAGCATGAACCTTAAGAGAGCAACCTCAGGGAATCAGGAAATTTTGTTCCAATCCCAGCTCAGCTACTAGTTCTTTTATCTTGAGGTAAATATCTAGCTTGCTGTCTCACTTGTAAAATGGGTATAAAAATGGTACCTCTTAATAGGATTTGGGGAGCATTAAGTGAGAAACTGCATACAGGGTCCCTAAAGATATGCCTGCTGTCTATCAAGTCCTAAATACAAATTTGGTCCCATATTATAATTCTATAATTACCAATTTAGTGTTTTGTTTAGAATCATAAAGCTAATTACTTCCCATAGAAACAGTTCATTCCTTCTGATGAGATCAAATACTAAATATTCCTACTGCTTAGAAACATTGGTCCAATATTTATCCATCAGTGTTCATAGCAGCACTAGTCACAGTAGCATAAAGGTCAAAAGCACCCAAATGTCCATCAACAGCTGGATGGGTAAACTAAAAGTGGTATATACACCATGGGGATATTAGTCGGTCTTATAAAGGAGTGAAATTCTGATACATGCTATAACCTGGAAGAACCTTTGAAAGTGTTATGCTAATTGAAAGCAACCAGAAACAAAAGGATACATATGGTGAGATTCTACTTGTGTCAGATACCCAGATATTCATAGAGATGAAAGATGAATGGTGGTTGTCGGGGCGGGGGAGGGTGCACTAACCCCCTGCTCTCCAGGCAGTTTGGCTTGATGAGAAAATTCTGGAGCCATTGGATACTGGTGATAGTTGCACAACATTGTGAATGTATTGAATGCCCCTGAGTTTGTAACCTTAAAAATGGTTAAAATGGTAAATCTTACATCATGTATATTTTACTATAATAAAACATAAACAAACCAAAAAACCTCCAAAGCATAGAGTTCCAGTTACCATTTGGTATTTCATTTCTCACATCTGACACTGAATTACCTGCATTTACTGTCTGTGAGTTAATCTATCAGGAATCTGACAATATGTCAAAGGTACCTTGCATTTGATTTCCTCACTGTTTCTCCTATTTTTGGAGAGTTATTTGCCACATTTTAAACTAGATAATGTAGGTGTTAGGGATGCAGGGGGTAGTGAGTGGCTCTGAACTCTGAAGGAACCCCTTGCTCTCAAAACTCATAAGGTATTCACATGTTCTCACTTGCAAAAGCTCACCACAAAGGTTATTTTCTTTAGGCACTGTGTTTGGCTTTCTTACTTATTTCCACAAGCAGGAGTGTTGCACTATGCATTCTAATATACTAGTGTGGATCAAAGTAGGAAATTTTATCCTTAATTAGTATGAAATGAACTTAGCTTGAAACATCATAAAGCTGACATGCTCTATGTTCTGGGATTTAATCACATTTTCCCATGTCTGTAGATGCAGAAATCAGAAATATCACATTAACAGGATTCTGAAACTCAAGTCTACTGGGGTGACAGGGAGATACCCTGCAAGTAATGAGCAAAAGGCAATGTTCATAAAAATCTTTCCTTAAGATTAGAAGTATGCAAGAGAGAGAAGGATAGTTACTCTGAGTGTATGGTAATGATTAGAAAAATTAAAAGAAAAAAACTCAATCTCATTTTCTTTCAAAATATGTAACATGAGGCTTTTTTTGGGGGGGAAGATTTAGCCAAATTTGCATTTTAACCATTAGAAATGGTTTCCTATAAATATTATTAAAGGAATGTAAAAATATCTTATAAACTGGATGGGACACATATTTTGCCAGAAAAGACTCTCTCTAACTCAGTTGAACGATTTGCCAATTCAAGGGAGGGTGGTGAGAGTCAAAATTTCTACTTATCTCACCGAGTTGATTCACCTGGCCAGTTTCTTGGGAATTATGCAATATCCACATTAAATTCATACCTTTATTAAGGAGTTTGAATAATGGCAAAAAAATACTATGGTGGCACCATTTGCATGTTTGATAAAAAGTTAGTGATCTCACACTGATTCACAATCAGCCAGTGAGGATTTTTAATATATAGTACTTTACATTTCTTTTCATTTTGCGCGTAAATCCTGACTTTATTTGGGTCCTTTAGATCTCTAAGTTTAGTTTATCTACATTATTCAAAAAGGCTAAAAGGTAAGATGCGTGGAAACATTTTCTCATTAGCAAACAGACTAGAATGTTTGAGAAAAGATGAAAGGCAGAGTAAACTTTTCTATAAAATACCCTTTGGGTTTTTTGCTAAAGGAAAACCCTTTCTAGGTTCTTGCCAGGTGGAACATGCCTGTTGATCTGAAACTTTTCACTTCGAAATACTGTACATAAATTATGTGATTGGGGAGTCTCCTGGCATTCATTTGATCCTGTCTTTGCATGTAAAATAGTTGCTTTTCAAACTACTGATGGTTAAACATGCACTGCTAGGTACAAATAATCTTTGAATAAAAGGCCTCATAGGGAATCATGGCTAGAAAGCTTTAACTGATGAGAGGCTAGCTACATTTTTTTTTAAAGAGGATTTAGAAAAATCATGGGCAACAAAGTGCCCTTCAAGTGTACAGAGAACCACAGGCTCACTCATGAATGATTGATTCTCTTGTGGTCTCCTTCCTCGTGTAACTTTAAGTAACAAAATGATGAGATGCTTTCATGAGATCTAAAAGCTACTCCCGTGGCCCAAGAAAGAGGGCCGTGGATTTTTTTGCATTGAAGAGGGTGTTAGATTGATTAGCTGCCTTCTATGGGCATCTTTCATCAATCAACCCAATTTTAATAAGCAAATGGAAGCACTGTGTTGTAACACACACACACACACACACACACACACACACGAAGAAAAAAAAGGAAAGAAGAACACTGCTGTGGGAATCCTAAGTCTGGATTTCAGAGGCAGCATTGCATTGCTGCTGAGGGCTTAAAATCCAAAGCCAAATGTCCCTATTTTGAAACTCATCTCCATTTCTCCCTGTCTGTGTTATCCTACTCAAGCTATTTCATATTTTGGAAGTCCTGTTTCTTTAGCTGTAAAATGGAACTGATGATGAGTCTAGTACTCTAGAAAAATTAGTATCTCATAGGGTTTTATGAGGAATAAGTGAGTTAATCTATTGAAGCTCCTTAGGGTAATGCTATTACAGAGTAAGTACTCATTAGGTATTGTTACTAATGGGATACTCATATCAATTGTTCATGACACTATATTCTTTTACTTGTCTGGCTTGAATTTTTTTCATCCAAAAACTGAGAAACATGAAGTGGATCCCTGGATTCCAAACATATTTTAGGCATGGACCTTTTTCTTTTTTTCTTTCTTTCTTTCTTTCTTTCTTTCTTTCTTTCTTTCTTTCTGTCAGATGGAACATGCCTGTTGATCTGAAACTTTTCTTTCTTTCTTCTTTCTTTCTTTCTTTCTTTCTTTCTTTCTTTCTTTCTCTCTCTCTCCTTCCTTCCTTCCTTCCTTCCTTCCTTCCTTCCTTCCTTCCTTCCTTCCTTCTTTTCTTTTTTTAAAAAAATTTTATTTGTCAGAGAGAGGCAGGGGGAGCAGCAGGCAGAGGGAGAAGCAGACTCCCCACTAGGCAAGGGTCCCGATTCAGGACTTGATCCCAGGACCCTGGAATCATTACCTGAGCAGAAGAGAAGGCAGATGCTTAATGGCTTAACCAACTGAGCCACCCAAGCACCCCATAAAGCCCGGATTTTTTAAAAGGCACAGACTTAGATTTAAAGATGTAGGCTTTAATGCCTTTTAGTTTAACTCCTTTTAATTCCTGAGTAGTTATGTGATCTTAGGTAAATTACATACCTTCTCTCAACTTCACATTCTGCATCTGTAAAATCCAAGTAGGGATGAAGAATGAGTCAGAATGGATGAGGGAGTAAAGATAGAGTGCTTCACTCCACATCTGACAGTGAGGAATCTGAGTTCAGTCAACGGGAGCAAAAAGTACCTGATCACTATAACAAAGGAAGCAGTGAATTTGATGATCAAGCTGCTCTCAGAAGAGGGTGAGTTAATTTCAAGTCTGTTTCAGCTTGCATCTTGGTATAATCCCCCTGATAAAAAGACCACAATGTTTTGTGAAAGATTTTCCTTCTTAGGGAGAGCATTCTATTTTTCTTTAGATTCCAGGAGTCTATTTGAGTTCTGGAAGTGAAAGCTGAGATTTATTTATTTTTTTCTCTATCTTCTCTTTAACCTCTGGGTTTGCATATCTTCTTTTTACACTTCGCCTTGGGGTGTGTCATGGGTCAGCACTGGACTAAATCATTGAGTTATAAAACCCTAGTTTTTAGTTTAGGGATTGAGCCCCTCAGTTCAACAAGTCCATCTGTTGCTCTCCCCCAAAGGTTTTAAATTTCTGGGGTGGCAATTGAAGGAAGCTGGGATTGGGAAATTATTGCATAGTACTCTTTCTCAGGGAAAAATTTTCTGGGAATTCTTTAAAGTCCTGGTAGGTTGGTGATAAAACTAAGTCATTGTATTGCCTGTTTCCTGTGTAAGTTTTTCTCTTTATGAGGATTATTAATTTCCCAATTTGCTTTCTTTTTAAAAATGATATCAGCCAGTGATCACAGTTACAAAAATGCAGGGTGCATTCTTATAGAAGTAATTAGATGGGTGGATGGTGAATGGAGAGGTGGATAAATAGTTAATATAGTTTAGTTGGAAGGCTAGAATAAAGCTAAATGCAAACTACTGGGATCCTAAAATTTCTTTGTGTTATATATAGCATGCTGATTCTTTTCATACATAGTTTGATTGCAATTGTGTAGCAATAAAAAATGCAACCTAAGGTTTTCCTGTGAGCTTTCATGGGTTTTCTCTCTAGAACATATGCTCCTAAAGAACAGATATGATGTCTTGTTTTTTTTTTCTGTGCAAATTCAAGAAATTTGCAGTAAGCATTGCTTAAAAATGCATAGCCCTATCTACAGTACTGAATACTCATTAAATACATGAATAAAATAATGACAAAGAGAACGAAATGATGTTTGAAAAATCTTGCCTACATGTGACCTTTCAGTTTTGCAATTTTAATGTAAAATATTTTCCTGATCATTGCTGCAAAACTTGATATAAACTAGCTACTGGTTAAGATTCCAGTGATTGTTTTACATAAAAACATAAAAATAAGAACCATTCCTTTACTCCATGCTTCAATTTGTGAAAGCCCTTCCTACAAATTTCAAATGTAAGGAGTTTAATTTCACATTGCTTCTATGCTCTCAGTGTTGGCTTTTCTCACTCTTCACTGGTTTTTCTCATTGGTGTTCATAACATGGTCTCAGGCATTAAAGATGAAGTGTGTTTGTGATGAAAAAAGTTTTCTTTAAGCCACCTGGAAGGAGTGTCCTCTATTTCTGCTTAACCACAAAGTGAGGGTTGATTTTCTCAGCAGTAGTGAAGTGTTTACCTTGGTGATTTGAGCTGCAGACCCTCCTGAGGAATCACTTAGATATTGAGAGCAGGCTGCCTGCATCTCTAAAGTTCAGTGTGGAAACCCAAATGGATTCAGTCAAGCTAATGAAGAGGCAGCATTTTTCTTTCTTTTTTTTCTTTTCTTTTTTCTTTTATTGGACACAATTAACTTCTGTTGATGGCAATATGTAATGTTGGATTACTTACGTATAATAAATAGTTCATATAAATTATGCCATTTAATCTTTACAAACACCTTAAAAGGTAGGTAATATTACTTCCATTTTATAAATTAGCAAACCAAGACTCCATTATTTATCTACAGACACACAGTATAAACACAGATCTGTCTGTTAGGGCTTATTCTTAAGTATTACACAGATTTCAAAAAATATTTTCAGGACATTGAAGCTGATTTTTAAACAGAGGCTACAATTTGTTGGTCCTCCTAAATGGACCTTTAACAGTAAATAATTCAAAGTATATTTGACAAGAATCATTGAATTCCCATTACCTAATATGATGTTAGGCTCTAGGATACAATGGTGGGGGGAAAAAGATATTTTTTCCGTATTCACAGAAGTGATATAGTTTAGACCTGTGAACCACTGTGAATACAGAAATTCCATCATTTATAGCAGGGGTTGGCAAATTATGGCCCACACGTCAAATCTGGGCCATGACCTGTTTTTGTAAATAAAGTTTTATTGGAACACAGCCACACTCATTTGTTTACGCATTCTCTGAAGTAGCTGTTGCACTACAGAATTTAGTAATTGCAATGGGGACTAGATGACCTGCATCTAGCCGGAACTGTCTGCTGACCTCTAATGTAGTTTTTTTGGCCTCTCTTCTACACCAATAACCACACATTTAGGAATAGATAGAGCTTTCTGGAGGAAATGACATCTGAGCCATCATACTGATAGGACTTCTCTAGGAGCAGCAGGTAGGATGGAGTGAGAAGCAGAGGGGTAAGATTGTTTTAGGATTTGAGAACCCCTTGTCATGAGTCCTGGGGTGAGAAAGGATGGCAGTTTAGAGGACTTGAAATATTCAGTGTGAATAGGGGTTAGTCACCAATTTCCCAGCTCAGGGATCTTGTGATTTTTAGTACCTTCTAAATATAGGGTTGGATTCTCTACCACCACTTCCCCACAGATGTCCAGGGCAAGCCCCATTTTGGGCTTTTAGGAATCCTGGACTGTTGTCAGGGGAATGCCCACACACTGGTCATGGTCATGCTGATATTGGTTGAAGACAGGGTGAATCTGGCCTTGTGTCTCCAACCTTAGCCAATAACAACATGAACTGGGCCAAGTCTGAGTGCCTGTGATGGGAAGGTCTTGCTCCAGTGAGGCTCTTGGGCATTCCAGCATAGCCTTTCAGTGTAACTTACCACATCTTGAGTAGAGCTTGCTGCCCCCCACTCCCCACCCTTGGGAAAACATCTCTGGGCTCCAATCCCAATCCTTTTACTCAGGTCTCCTCCACCCAAATCTCCTGATGCTTTCCCTTCAAATTTTTATTGCCGCACTGCCCAACTTGAGTGTTTTGCCTTCTCCATGAGAGTTTAATTGTCCATTTAAAAGAAAAATTATTAAGACACAGTTTACGATAGGGATAAATATGAGTTCTGATGCCAGAATCTCCAATCTCCAAGTTCAAATCTAAAAGCTGTGTGATATTGACCAAGTCACTTAACCTCTGTGTTTCTCCAGGCTTAACTGTTGAGGATATACCTTACTGAGTTGTTTTGAGGCAAAATCGTGCTAATATACTTAAAAACTGGCTCATGGCAAATGCTGAATTTGTGTGAATTCTCATATCATTGACTAAAAACCTAGTTCCCCTTTCCTGGAGGGCAGTGGCTCCATAGTACTCAAACAAATCCTGGAGAGCCAGGGAGACTGTTGGGATTCTCTTTGGGGCTGTGTGTGTGTGTGTGTGTGTTTGTGGTGGGGGATGTGAGGAGTGTGCAGGGAAGGTCTAGACTGCATCACTCTCTTCGAGACCAAAATTTAAGGGTGCTTCAAGATATACAGTAATCATGAGAAACGATATTTTAATACAATATTTAAAGAAATAAAAAATGTACACAAAAAATTCTACGATCCACAAAATACCCAGATTTTAAATCAAGAAGTGCTAGGTCAGACCATTTTGTGGCTTTAGGCCAAAGGAAAGTCAGTAATGCAAGTGGAGGAGGTGTCCTGCCTTTCTACCAATGTAGCACGAAAGGAAAGAAAAGCAAGACCATTAGGTGTCCAGAGAACAGCACGTTGGATACCCATGACTGTGCCTGGATTGGAGATCTGGAAGCTGTGCGTAGACAGAGACAAAGCCAGGGGGAGAATGCCATGTGGTCAGGCTTGTTGAAGATTTTAAGCTCTCTCCCCTAAACCAAAGGAACCTTTGAGGGGCATGATCTCATCCTCCCGATGTATAAATCAGAGATGTTCAGAGTTTTAGATTTGAAACCAAACTGGGTCAAAAACATTTTAGTTCTTCGGAATCCAAAAGTTGTAAGCAGCTTTAACTAAAAGAAGCAGATGGCTAACAGACTCTTGATGCTCAACACCACTCTTCCACAGGGCAATGCCAATCAAAACCACAATGAGATACCACCTCACACCTGTCGGAAAGGTTCTTACCAAAAAGAGAAGAAATCACGAGTGTTGGTGAGGATGTGGAGAAAAGGGGACCCTCATGCATGTTAGTGGAAATAGAAAATGATGCAGCTACTGTGAAAAACCAGAATGGAGGTTCCTAAAAAAATTAAAAATAGAATATGATCCAGTCAGGGCGCCTGGGTGGCTCAGTGGGTTAAAGCCTCTGCCTTTGGCTCAGGTCATGATCTCAGGGTCCTGGGATCGAGCCCCGCATCGGGCTCTCTGATCGGCAGGGAGCCTGCTTCCCCCTTCTCTTTCTGCCTGCCTCTCTGCCTACTTGTAATCTCTCTCTCTCTGTCAAATAAATAAATAAAATATTAAAAAAATATGATCCAGTAATTCTACTTCTGGATTTTTACCCGAAGAAAATAAATACATTAATTTGAAAAGATACATATACCCCTATGTTTGTTGCAACATTATTTACAATAACCAAGATATGGAAGCAACCTAAGTGCCCATCAATAGATGAATGGATAGAGAAGAGGTAAAGAGGTGAGTTATCTATCTGTATGTGTGTGTATATATATATATATATATATAAAACCATGAGAAAGAATGATATCTTGTCATTTGTGGCAGCATGGATGGACCTAAAGAGTATTATGCTAGTTGAAATAAGTCAGAGAAAGGCAGATACCATATTATCTTAGTTATATGAGGGCTCTAAATAACAGAACAAATGAACAAACAAAATAGAAACAGACTCATAGAGAAAACAATCTGGTGGTTGCCAAAGGGGAGAGGAGCAGGGGATGGGCCAAATAGGGGAAGGGGATTGAAAGGTTCAAATTTTCAGTTATGAAATAAATAATATAGGAGTTGCAATATACAGCATGGGGAATATAGCTAATAATATTGTAACAGCTTTGTGTGATGACAGATGGTAGCTAGATTTATCATGGTGATTACTTAATAATGTATATAAACATGGAATCACTATGTTATACCCCTGAAACTAATATAATATTATATGGCAACTATACTTCAATAAAAAATTAATTCCAAACAATTGTCTTACAAATGAACTTTTTGTGATTTCTTAAAAAAGAGATTAATCTATATTTATTTTCTTGTGAAGGGAATCTGAGATCAGACATGTATAAATGTAAATCTGTTCAACATTAACTGGAAAAAAATGAAAGTTGATTCAACCGAGCTTTATTTTTGACACTCCTCTACTTTGCTAACTGCCAATTTTATGAGCACCCTTGCTTAAATACTGGGGAACAAAATTGAAAAAAGGCTATTAAAAGTATTTCTAGATGATGCTAAGTCAATCTACATTTTCAGGATGATATTTTTTGGCGAGAAGGGATCCATGATATGTGGTCGCTTTTTGTTGTAGTTTGAAATTACCTCATGGTAATTCTTTAAATTTTTCATTTAAAATGAAAGGTTAATAGTTATCCTGCACAGTTCCTGCGAAGTGAAAATGAGATTGGAAAGTTAAAATATAATTAATTTACTTTTCTATTATCCCTTCCGCTGGAGGAATATTCATGCATTCTGAACAGATAAGTTTTAAAAGAGGCACTAAATTGCAAGTGTTCACACTTGGATTCAGTTTAAAAGTTAAAAGCTTTCAGGCCAAATAAATTAGACAAGCACGCAAGACGAGGCTCCATTTCAATATTAATGAGCATGTGTGGCACCTTTTACATTGTTTCGTTTGTAGTTTCAATATTAGAGTCAGAGATCTTGGAAGTTGCCATGGGATTATCTTCCTATTTAGTTTGCGAATGAATCACTGCCCTTTGTAGCTGTCCAAATTTCAACTGTGGCCTTTCAAAATAAAGAGAGTCCCAGGTCCCTCGTGCTCTGGAGACTTGACTCAGAAGAATGACTCAGAAACTTTCTTGCTTTCTCCAGCATGCTGCCCGTGATGAGTCACTGATGGTTCTCTGGTTGCAAGCGAGAGAAACATTAGGCAAGAATATGGATAAGTCCCTGGGTTGCCAAAGAAAGACAAAAAATAAAGAGTAGACTCGTGTAGAAAGACAAAACCAAGTTGTGATCACAGTGGTACCTGAAGACAGCCTTGACAGGATCTATGAGATAAGAAGGTGAGCTATATTTAGTGTGCCTATGCTTTCTAATTCATTTAAAGATTATATAGGTGACATTTGTAGATGTAATGATAGTATAGTTCTACTTGAAGACTTCATAAATTCCAGATAATCTTCCTACTATCTTTTCTTTTTTAATTATATATTTTTTGTTATGTTATGTTAGTCACCATATAGTACATCATTAGTTTTTGATGCAGTGTTCCATGATTCATTGTTTGTGTATAACACCCAGTGCTTCATGTAATACATGCCCTCGTTAATACCCATCACTGTCTTCTATACCAGACTCTTCTATGGTCTAAAAATTGTTGCATTCAAAACATGGAAGGAGGGGCGCCTGGGTGGCTCAGTGGGTTAAAGCCTCTGCCTTCGGCTCGGGTCATGATCCCAGGGTCCTGGGATCGAGCCCCCCATCGGGCTCTCTGCTCAGCAGGGAGCCTGCTTCCTCCTCTTCTCTGCCTGCCTCTCTGCCTACCTGTGATCTCTCTCTCTGTCAAATAAATAAATAAAATCTTAAAAAAAATGGAAGGAATTAAAGAAAAATGATTGGTTGGGGCACCTGGGTGGCTCAGTGGGTTAAAGCCTCTGCCTTCGGCTCAGGTCATGATCCCAGGGTCCTGGGATCGAGCCCCACATCGGGCTCTCTGCCCAGCAGGGAACCTGCTTCCCCCTCTCTCTCTGCCTGCCTCTCTGCCTACTTGTGATCTCTCTCTCTCTGTCAAATAAATAAATGAAGTCTTTAAAAAAAAAAAAGAAAAATGATTGGTTTATTTACTGATTCATTTATTTGTTCAGCAAATAAATACGACTTACTATACGCCAAATACCCTGCCTGAGAATACTGCATGAATCAGAGTAGAGGTGGGCAAATGGGAGAATGCAGATGATAAGCAATAAACAGAAGACTACGTGCACTATAAAAAAACCCCAAAAAACCAAAAATCTAAAAACAAAAAACAACAGAAAACAAAACTGAAACAGGGTGTAATGGCCTGAAAAGCAGTGGAGGTAAAGAAGTAGCACTAATTTAGGGATGTCCAAGAAGGCATTGTTGAGGATTGTCATTGGAGTTGAGTCCTAAGTGATATGAAGGAACTAACTGATCAAGTCTGGCAAAGATCTGGGGAAGGAAAAAAGGAAAGCACAAATACCAAGGCTGTGAAGCATGAATAGAGCTGGAGAGTTTGAGTAAGGAGATCGTAAAGGCCGGGGTGCAGTGAAAAGTGATAGGGAATGAAGGTTGCAAAGGACAGGGTGGTCAGGAGAGACCAGCCAGCATCCTTGGAGTCCTGCTCCCCCTCTCACCTGGTACCCTGACCCACTGTGAACCCTCATACCTTAAACCAAAAGTAAGCTCCGAATCAAGACTGATCACATAGCTCACAGAGGAATTGAGGACAATTTAGGGAATCCTTCCAAGGATACCCTTTCAGCTCACAAATAACCCTGTTCTGTCATTAAATTTAAAACCGAGAGCTTCACTTTGAAGTCTGGGGATTATTTCATCTGTTTTGTTTGGGAAGGTAGTAAGGTATTTTATAGTAACTTGAATGTTTTAAATTTTCTGTGGCTTTGTCTTCTCAAATATCCTTGAATTTCTGTGATTGTTATTATAAATTGTAACTAGTATCAGTGGAAAATGAACTTAGAAGACTTAATTAATTTTTCAAGTTCTAATTAAATTTGTACGCCTTCAATAATTTACTATGAGGGCGCTGTAGCTATCGTTTTGAAACTTTTAAATTCTGTAGCATTGTTTGTACATATATATCAATTGAATTTATTTGGTGTGGATAGGACATCACGCCAAATTTTCTTTATCTTTCTTAAACATCATCTCACATACAAAAATCTGCAGTTGGAATAGTGATGGTTAAAACCTGTTGAGTATTTGTATCAGTTCGGATGAGTTTTGCCCATGAATAGGAGACCCAGAATAATAGCAGTTTAAACAAAATACAAGTTTTTGTCTCTCATGTAAAAGTCAAGAAGTAAGTCAGTTAAAGGCTGGTGTCATACTTCTGCTTCTTGAATCCTCAGGGACTTTGGCCCAGGCCTTCATCATTTTTAGGGGGAGGCCCGGATCTTCATGGTACAAAACTGTGGCTAGAGCTCCAGCCATTGCATCTACATTTCCCACAGCAGAAAAAGAGCAGAAAAGAGAAGGGACAAAGGATGAGTATCAGCTATCATTTAGGGAAAATTCCCTGAAGTTTGTGTACGATACTTGGGTCCAACATCCCATTTATCCATAACTTGCTCATCATGTGGTCAAAGCTATCTGCAAAGGAAGCATAAAAATGTGTTTTTTATTTTGAGTTGTCGTATGTCCAGCTAAAAAATTAGGGGTTTCTCTAACATGGAAGAAGGGGAATGAGTATGGTGAGGGGCAGCTAGGACTCTGGAATAAAGGTACCATATGAAAAGTTTCTAGTTCCTTTAGAAATGTGCCAATCCAACCATACTAAGGAAACCTGGACAAAGTTTTAAATATTTCCTTCATTATATTTATATCTCTTAACTCGGTACATATTGTTTTTCAATAAATTAAGTAAAGAGGGACCTGGGTGACTCAGTCAGTTGAGTGTCCAACTCTTGATTTCAGTTCAGGTCATGATCTCAGGGTCATGAGATCAAGCCCCATGTCAGGCTCCATGCTGAATGTTGAGCCTGCTTGATAGTCTCTCTCTCCCTCACCTTCTGCCCCTCCCCTGCCCACATGCACTCTGTCTCTCTCAAAAATAAGTAAGTAAGTAAGTAAGTAAGTAAGTAAATAAATAAATAAATAAATAAGGTAAGTAAAGAACATTCCATGGAAAACTTAGGATTTTTTTTCCTAGAAGAATAAAAGAAACAGAATGAGAGACAGACTTAAATAATTAATGAGAAGAAACGGAAAGAGTTTTGCAATCATGTTGTCATTTTTAGGGGTGCTTCTACCTTTACTAGCAATTTGAGAAGTCAGTATTCTGTTTGATGTGAAATAGAATACATTTCTGTCTCCACCAAATAGTTATGGTTTTACACAAATTAATTAAATTGGGAATAGCACTGATAGCAGTTGTAACTGTAGTAACATTAGTACTACTAATATTGTATATTTAATAAAAATATTTACCTTCATGGTTACTTTGAAAGCTAAATGAATTAATGTATGTCAGGGTATGGTTTTGCAGCTTTAATTAAACATTGTAAATTAACATATGGGTAACATTTTTTAAGGCTATAGTTATTTATTTGAGAGAGAGAGTGGGGGAGAAGGGGCAGAAGGAGGAGGAGAGAGAGAATCCCCAAGCAGACTCCCCTCTGAGTGCAGAGGCCAGTGCGGGGCTCAGTCCCAGGACCCTGAGATCATGACCTGACTTGAAATCAAGAGTTGGACACTTAACTGGCTGAGTCACCCAGATGCCCCTACGTGGGCAAATGTTCGAAAGATCCAAGCTGCACCCATCTCAGTAGTCTTTTGCCCAGAGACCTCTCCTGATTACCATCCATGGATGGCTCAGCAGAAGGTTTTAAATGTCTGTTGCAGATCTGCAAGCAGAGTCTCTGACTTCTCCCTCTGGACTTTATCCTGCAGCACATGGCTCTCTATGTCCTTCATTGAAAACAATTAAATTGAACAAATACTTCTTGAGCTATGAGCAAGGTGTGCTCTGTGCTTAGGCATCTGTAGCTGATACAACAACAAATTCTCTGCTCTCAAGGTGCTTCTGGTCTAAGATGGAAAAGCAAATAGATACTCTTCGTGGCAGTGCTCAGTTGGATAATTCTTTTCAAGAAGGGTTATGGTAACAGTGATGCAAAATTTCTGAAATCTAGGTGAAGAAATAAAGTGAGTAAGTAAATTTCAGTGAATAAATACTTTATCTTTCAGACAGACTGCCAGTGTATTGAATAATTTTATAACGAGTATGTGTGCGGGCTTTTTCTGATCTCTGTGTATCTGTTTCTGTTTTTTCTCTGGTGACTACCCCTATCTCCTAGGGGAAGCTAAGAAGGGAAATAGACTGATTTACAGGACAATTAAAATGTGAATCAGTGAAATGCCTAGAAAAGGCAGAAATATTTAGAAAAGTGTAGCCATGCAGTTGTTTTTTCTCTTGTGCTGTATGACCACTATAGATGACTTTATTTCTGTTTTATAATGCATAGTGCCGTAGAGTGGCTTTAAATTACTGCTATATTACTTATCCATGGATGGTGGTATTTTGCATATAAATAAAAGTAGTTTTTACTATTAATGTATGACATAAAATCTTAGTTTCTGATGTCAGTGCAAAAAGGAAACATTAAAATAAGACTGAGTTAAAATGAATATATCAGTGGAGTTTGGAAAAGTGGGGATTTGGAGCTTAATAAATTGTTAGACAGTGGACACATATGATTGGAACTTTTAGGAGAGAACTATGAATAACATATTTTCATTAGGAACAGAGCAGGGGTTGGCAAATTACTGTTTGGGGGGCACATCCGGCCAGCTGCCAGTTTTTATAAATAAGGTTCTAATGGAATACAGCCAAGCCCCTTCGTTTACATTATCGCCTATGGTTGCTTTTGAACTACAATGGCACAGTGGACTTGGTGCCCCGTAGTTGTCTTCCATGCAAAGCCAAAATGTTTACCTTTTGCCTCTTCGCAAAGCAAGTTTGCTGATCCCTGTAGTCGCGTCACAAGCTTGCTCCAGCCCAAGGGTCTCGATTCCTTCTGTTCTCTGTGTGTGTCTGTTAACAACCTTCTCCCTGGTCTTCCTCAGCTTACTGGCTCTTCCTGTCATTCATTTCCTAGTGTACCAGTCACCTCCTCAGGGCTCCTCAGGGAAAGGCTTCAGAAAACCTAATCTCTTTTAGTGTCTGAGTTTGCTGTATCCCTACTGCCCTTCCATTTCCTTACTGTGTTGCCCTGGTGTGTTTCACTCAGCATGTTTCACATCTGACATGACATTGTTTGTTTGTTTACCCCCCACTAGGATATCATGTCTGTAAGAGTGGAGATCTTCTCTGTCGACTTTATCACTGGGGTCTGGAGAGCCTTACTTGTAATCCTTGTTGGCTATTGACAGAAAGGACTTGAATGGGAGCCCAATCACTGTGGCAGCCATCTTGGATGTGCCTCCAAGGGCAACAGCATTGGTGGTCTGACCAGAGCTGGTATTGCCTTGGGGGTCATGAGGGAATGCATGTATTTGTGCTGATGGTAGTGATGGTGCAAGACTGAATTGCTTCTTAGGAAGTAGGTTTCTCAGTTACTCTCCTGAAATACTTGTTTTGGAGGTTTCTGGATAACAAAATATTTGTAGAGAATCCCACACACTTAGACATGTATCTTCCCTTTGTCATTTTCGGGGTTACCTTACCTCTCTCACACCTTTCTGGAGGTTGTGAAGGAAGCTGAGCTTGCGTTATAAACCGAATGAAGATGTGGTTTTATCCTACTGTCTCAAACGAACAAAGATGGAGAGCGTGGCTTTGTGCAACTCAGTTCATCTTGCTGATTAACTGACCTGAAATTGTATCCATTTGCTTAATTTTATTGCCTTCCAAGGTATTTTTTCCAGACAATAGACACTATTAAATATTTAATTCAGCGACGAGAGTTCTGTTTATGGAATATTTATTAGATGCTTTTACTGAAGGTTTTTTATCTTCAGTTTTGCAACTGATAAATCTTATGACAAAGAGCTTCAAATTGGCTCTACTTTATGTCATCATTCTTTTGAGAGAGGAAGCAAAATGTGACAGTGTTCATAAGCTTGACTGTGTAATTAGATGTGACCTAAGACACACTATTATGTTCCTCTTCTCACCTTATATACTAATAACCTGACCTTCCTCACTGTCCTTGAAAAAAGTTGCTTTGTTTTCCTTGTCACATGTCTAGGGGAAAATAAAGCGGCTTATGCATCCTTTTAATTGAAGATACTTGTAATATCTTGATGGATCATTTTGTGTATTTCTGCATTCAGCAATATTTATTAAGCCTTTTCTGTGTGCTAAGCTATGCTGGCACTGGAGACAAAGCCATAGGCACAATCAGTCATGAGGAATGTAGCTCAATCTAGTAGGAGGCTTCCCTTTAGAACTCATTTTCCAATTTAAGACAAGCAAAGTAAAATGGAGATTTAAAAGCTATATAGAGAAAATTACAAGAACTATGTAACAATTTTGACATGAAAATTCCCTTCCGAAACTGACTGACGTCCTAATCCCCTCTTGAATTATTTGAACAAAAATGCCTAGGATGTTTGGGTAAGATGTGTAAAGATGTAATAATATGTAATAATAAGTATGCTTATTGTGTGCTAGGTGCTTTGTGAATATTATTTCTGTATCTTCAACATTGTTTCCATTTTCTAGATGGGCAAACGGAGTCATAAACAGGTACCTATTGGTTGACTGGGTCTGGTCAATAGTCTTATTCTAGAGCTCTAATACTTCTTACCACCCCCCACTGCCTCTGGTATCTTCGAAGACAATGCAGTTTGCTTTTCAATATTTTAAGAAATATCCAAGAATCAAAGCTTGTTTTGACTTCTGCTCACACTGGTTGTTTCCTAGTAGGAATATGCATGTGGATATAATATAGAGGGAAACACCTAAACTAGTGGTTCTCACAGCCAAGAATGCCATCATTCCACTGACCACATTGGAACCACTGGAATGATTCTTGGGGTGGCAACCAAAACAGTTACAACCTACGTTCAAGCTGACACACTCATGATGTCTGTACATCACATCCTGGATTCACCCAGGACACTTCATTTCAGGGATTCTAGAATGAAACATAGGAATATATATATTTTTAGTGAGATCAACAAATCCTTCCAAATGTACTTTTAGTTCTGAATATTTAATCAGTTTTATCCAACTTTATGCAGGTGAGTTTATGCCCTTCCAACTCTATTTTTATGGATTTAGCTTTTCTGTCCATCACTGAGTTTCTTTCTTCAATCCCAGGGAGTGAGATGACTCCAATAGCCTTCTGTTTTGTGTGGTCAGATTGCTTCCTTTTAAATTTATTAAAAAAAAAAGAAAAAAGAAAAATTTTTTTTCAGTCCCGCTTCATATGGATTAGAGATATTCCTCTTATGCTCTACTAATTACAGCAGGAATTTCACTGTTTTGCAATTTTACCCGTGAGTCAGATGTAAAAATCAATACTTACATGTCCACCAGGAATTCCTATCGTTACATGCTAAACTGAACCAGAATTGAATAGTCCATCTCCTTTTGTAAAAACGCCAGTATGTTTTTATGAGTTAATTTTGGAAAATTGAATTAGAACTTTTGCAATTAATGACATGGTATAATGAGAGGCAGTTACTATTCTGACTTCCACTGCCATACCTTAGTCTGTTTTTGAACCTCATATAAACGGAATCATCACCGTATACCTGATTGTACCTGGCTTGATTGTACCTGGCTTCATCTACTCATCACTTTGTCTGTGAGAGTCATTCGTCTTGTTGCATGGATCAGGGTTTTGCCTTATTTCTATGTGGTGCTCTATTGTAAGAATATACCACAATTTGACCATTCTACTATTTATGGTTGTATGGTCTCCTCGTTTTATGCTATTATGAATACAGCTCTTAGAAATATTCTTATGAATATATTTTGGTAGACACAGATATTAATTTTCCCTTGGGTTTATACCTAGGAGTGGAATAGAGGCTATGTTTGGCTGTAATAGATCTAGCCAAGCAGTCATTAAAAAATGGTATGGAATACGTTCCATATGGAGTAAAGAACATACTCCCACCGGTAATGCTTAAGAGTTCTAGTTGTTGCACATTATTGCCAGCCCTTGGTAATATCAGTCTTATACATTCTAGCAATTTTGGTGAACATGTAAGTGTTTCTCATTATGGTTTTAATTTTCATTTTTCCTGATATGATCTCATCTTTGTAGCGGCTAGGTGATACTCCAAGAAAGAATGCTCTGTATTTTATTGAACCAAACATCTACTGATGGGCTATGAGGCTCTTTGATATGTTCCTCTTACAAACCATGTTTTCTCTATTTATGTACGGTGATAAAACCCAGAACTTGAAACACAGGTTCAAAAGTCACATTAAAATTAAATTAATTTTAATTGAGAATACAATAATAACTATAGTTCCCCAACGAAGTTGTCCCCATTTTATACATCTGTCATCAATGTATAAAAATGCCCTCTCTCATGCCCTGGACACTTCTACCCAATATATTATCAAGGCTTAAAAATTTTATGTCAGTCTTATCAACGAAATATGAGAGCTTATGAAAGTTTCATTTTGATCCCTTTTACTGAATGATGAGGTAGAATTACTTTTCATGTTTAGAAGCTGTTTGCACCTCATTGCCTATGAGTGCCTGATCATATCCTTTGCCTAATTTTTCTCTCAGACTGTTGTTGTCTCTGTTATTGTTTATAGAAACTCCTAATATATTTAAAATATATAGCTTGTTACATAAGTAGTAAACATCCTTTTCCTTAAAAAGAATATTTTAAAGAAAGAAAACCCCCAAAATTAAAATGAAAAAGAATCTTCTACCTCGACTTTATAAAATATAAAACTGTGCTTTGCTCATGTATATGTAACAATGGCAGAAGCCCATTTCATAGTTTATAAAGTGCTTGTTTACATGACATTTCATTCAATCGAAGTCTGTATTCTCTTTGTTGAATAGATTACGAAACAGATTTTTAGTGATTTTTGACCAAGATTGCATGCCAGCATGAGGGAGAACCATGTAACATATTTAATTTCAAATGTATTATAATTTCTCCTGAATTTGGTCTCACTCTCAGCTTTGACCACCTGGTCAACCTTAAAAGCCTCATCATCTTTATTGCTGACTCCCTTAGTCTCCCTTCTTGCAAAGTCTTTCATACAGTAGGAAAGGAGGAATGGACTGAGGTATAGAAGAAAATATGAATAGGTCAGATCTATGATTTCTTATTAGAGAGTAATTAGAAGGCCATACATATTGAAAAGTTGGGATTGGGGTGCCTGGGTGGCTCAGTCTTTTAAGCGTTGGACTCTTGGTTTCTGCTCAGGTCATGATCTCAGAGTTGTGAGATCAAGGCCCCTGTGGGGCTCCATGCTTAGCACAGAGTCTGCTTGTTCCTCTTACTCTAATCCTCTCTTTCTCTCAAATAAATAAATAAAATCTTAGAAAAGGTGGGATCAACTAACTAGGAAAGAACATGGAATTAAATGAGTAGAGAGCGGTGTGTGATGGAGTATCATTCACACATTTGAAAACTTGTAGAAATATATGAATTCAAGTTGGAAAGTATTGATGATAAACTGTTTTGAGGCAATTATGTAATAGTCCCACGGATGGTATGATCGAATTACACAAAATTATTAGTGTATAATAACACCAAGTGCTTCCTGTTTGCTGGGCTTTATTCTTAAATTTATTCATGGTAACTTGCTTAAGCTGCACAATAATGCGGAGATAAGTACTGTCAGCAGAGAGTAAGTTGCCTAAGGTCACGGTTTGTGAGCTCTGACCCTGGGATGCTAAGACATTATTAAAAATGGAAGGGAGAATGGAAGGAAGGAACAAAGGAAGGAAAGAAAAAAGGTAGGAGCAGAAAAAGAAATTATAGTAGTTCTCTCCGAGGGGTGAAATTGAGGGTGAATTTTGTTTGCTTCCTTTTGCTTTTCTATATTTTCTCTTATGATTATTTTTACAGTGCACATGGCCTAGAATAAAGTAAAAATTATAATATGCCTGGGAAAGACTTGAAGGGGAAAAATTGTTTTCTTATGAGTTTTTATTAGCCCAGTCCCCAAAAGTTACTGATGTGTTAAGGATACAGATATCCAATTGAAATTGGCGAAACTCTGGTAACCTTTGAGGGGAAATAATGTACAAAGGCTGAAAGTTTTATGGTTCTTCAATGGTCCCACAATATTACTACCTTGGACAGAAGATTCCTGCCCGTGACCATACATAGGCCCTGAGGCCCTGAGGTTAAATTAGAAAAGATCTGGTTTCCTAATGCCCATGCTTTATTTGCTCTAATGATCCTTGCTTTGTATTAATCTCTTCATTTCGTTGTGGAAATGACCCTCAAACCAAGGGTCCAAGAGTGAGTACAGCTGTCCCTACTGGTGGTTCGAAGATGGTGTTTGTGATAGGAAGGAGTTGAGTATGGCCATCTGGGGACAGGGAAAGTGGGAGAGTGTTCTAACCGATCTTAAAAATGGAGAGGTGGGATATTTTCCTGGGTCCTTCTGTCAGATAATTACCAGGTGAACTCCTTTCCTGTGTTTTATCAGTTCCCAAGGTTTCAGAAATGTTTTTCATCAAAGGTGAATGTATGGCGTATTCCAAAGGCAAACGGGGGTGTCTTTTTTGGGTTGTCACTTGGTATGTGAATACCAGTGGTTATGTCTCCACACTTCAGCGTGGCTGTCTCAACTGACCAGCCATTAGGGAGATTTTGAATTTTCGTGAAAGAATTTTAAGAAAAAAGATTTGAAAATGCATCCTATTAATTTTAATTGAGAATAAACAAGTTGAATTTTCTCCACTGTGGTTTTAGTAAATAAGAAATCATCAAGCTTATCTAGTCCCATTCACCCAAGACAGACAAGTCTATATTTTATTAAAGGAAAACCGAGCTTGCATTTAGAGCTAATTAGTAATGAGACAAATACCCTGAAGTTTCTTAGGAAGTGTACATGAGGAAATAAAATATGTGAAGGCAATTACAGAGTTGGGCTTCAAAATTACTTTGACGAAAAAGAACATTTGTCATTTTTGTTTAAAATCTTGATTTATCACACTCTGAGCAGAACTTGAAATGTTGTGTTTTTATTTTACCTGACAGAATGCCTTGCCTGCAGGCAAACAGAATGTTGGATTAAAACTTTTAATACTCTGGGGCAAAATCTGCTGCTTTTAATAAGAGACAAAAGCTCGTTTGGATCTTTCCGTCATTATACAAACAAACTTGGCTTCCGTTTATCATGTTCATTGCCTTAATTCCGGGTGCACGGCACTGGGGAGGGGCATGGGCGCCAGGGCACACATGGCCTGCAATGAGTGATAAATCTGAGGATCTGTCAAGAGAGGCACTAGCTCTCACAGGTAATTGTCTAATTCCATCTTCTTTCATCTGTAGCCAAAAAGATTCCAAATGGGTGTTGTTGACAAATGCATCCCTTTATGCAAATGGCTTCTAAGAAAAATGAAGTGGAACTCAACATAAATAGCGGGTATCAGCGAGGTCAGATGTCCTAAAAAAAAAAAAAGTAATTCGGGGCACTCTGCGTGGCACTTCATATGGATAAATACCTTTAGTCCTCATCGTAACCTTTCGATTTAGATAACGATTACTCTTGGACCCATAAGGAAACCATAGATCCAGAGAGGTCAAATAAATGGCTCAGCCAGGGTAGCAGAGATGGGCTTTTATCTCAAGAATCTGACTCTAGAAGCCAGGCTCTCAAACAATAAGCCCTGCTGCTTTCTAATTACTGCAGATCCTGAGACATGGCCCTTCCCCTTCTGGGAGGGGGAGCACAGTGGGAGCTGGCTCAAATGGGAATACCATCCACGTAGGTGTAGGAAGGATGCAGGTTGGTCCAGGCGCAAGGGAAGCTGGCAATACTCACACCACAGAGATGGGACAGTTCTTCTGTTGGTAAAAGAAGAATATTGTTGATGCCTATTTTATTCGTATCTGCATTTCACCTCAAAGATCACCATTTTCCCCAGACGTCCTCTCGTTGATCAGAAAAGATAGCCTTACAGTTAAGACTGGGAACCACAGGGGCCCCTGGTGGCTCAGTCGGTTAAGCGTTGGCCTTTGGCTCAGGTCATGATCCCAGGATCCCAGGAATTGAGTCCCCCATCAGGCTCCTTGCTCAGCAGGAGCCTGCTTCTCCCTCTCCTTCTGCCTGCTGCTCCCTCTACTTGTATTCTCTCTCTGTCAAATTAAAAAAAAAAATTCTGGGGCACCTGCGTGGCTCAGTGGGTTAAAGCTTCTGCCTTTGGCCCAGGTCACGGTCTCAGGGTCCTGGGATCGAGCCCCGCATTGGGCTTTCTGCTCAGCAGGGAGCCTGCTTCTCCCTCTCTCTCTGCCTGCCTCTCTGTCTACTTGTCATCTCTCCTCTGTGTCAAATAAATAAATAAAATCTTTTAAAAAAATCTTTAATAAAAAAAAAAAAAGACTGGGAACTGTAGCCGACTAACTGGGATATGTATAATTTTGCCTGTGCTCTTCTAGATAACTATGTAAACCTGTGCAAACATTGGAACCTCTCTTAGGGTTGATTTCTCCACTGCTGAAATGGGCATAATTACTACCACTTTATAGGTTTACCATAAGAATTTTTTTTTTAAAGATTTTATTTATTTATTTGACAGAGCGAGCACACAAGCAGGGAGAGTAGGAGAGGGAGAAGCATGCTCCCCACCGAGCAGGGAGCCCGACACAGGGCTCGATCCCAGGACCCTGAGACCATGACCCGAGCTGAAGGCAGACGCTTAACGACTGAGCCACCCAGGCACCCCCATAAGAATTTTTTTTTTAAAGATTTTATTTATTTGATGGAGAGAGACACAGCGAGAGAGGGGAACACAAGCAGGGGAGTGGAAGAAGGAGAAGCAGGATTCCCGCTGAACGGGGAGCCCGATGTGGGGCTGGATCCCAGGACCCCGGGATCATGACCCAAGCCGAAGGCAGACGCTTAAGGACTGAGCCACCCAGGTGCCCTACCTTAAGTATTTTAAGGAGATAATATTTGTGAAGAATTCCGCAAAGGGCTCTGCAGTCTTGGAAGAGTAATAGTACAACCTTCATCATTAGAATCAACCTGTTCTTGCTGTGTCAGTAGATGTAGTTTGTGGATGCTCTATGTTTCTGACATATGTGTGACTCTTTCACCGTGATTGGGCTTTGAGTTTGAGAAACAGGGATAATTGTGATTGCTAAGCTGTATACATTCATACAGAGTGAAGTAGAGAGTTGAAGCATTTTTTTTAAAGATTTTACTTATTTATTCTGACAGAGAGAGAGAGAGAGAGATCACAAGTAGGCAGAGAGGCAGGAAGAGAGAGAGGGGGAAGCAGGCTCCCCGCTGAGCAGAGAGCTCGATGCAGGGCTTGATCTTAGGACCCTGAGATCATGACCTGAGCCAAAGGCAGAGGCTTCAACCCACTGAGCCACCCAGGCACCCCTGAAGCATTTTTTTTTTTTAATTTTTTTATTAACATATAATGTATTATTTACCCCAGGGTACAAGTCTGTGAATCATCAGGCTTACACATTTCACAGCACTTACCATAGCACATACCCTCCCCAATGTCCATATCCCTACCCACCCCCCCAT
>CM052811.1:114609289-114658150 GCA_028533885.1 Nasua narica
TTGTCTTTCTCTGACTGACTTATTTCGCTTAGCATAATACCCTCTAGTTCCATCCACGTTGTTGCAAATGGCAAGATTTCGTTTCTCTTGATGGCTGCATAGTATTCCATTGAATATATATACCACATCTTCTTTATCCATTCATCTGTTGATGGACATCTAGGTTCTTTCCATAGCTTGGCTATTGTGGACATTGCTGCTATAAACATTCCCCTGAAGCATTTTTAATAAATAATTTACCCCCTGAATAATTTGAGTCAATATTTTCAATATTTAGAAACTTTGAGGTCAAATAATTTTGCTTTATTTGATAAATGTTTAGTGAGCATCTACCATGAGCTAGGCATTGTGTCCACTGTGGCCAAGGCAAAGATAGTCTCTGTTCTCATTGAGTTTATATTTATGGAGCAAAAAAACCACACCAACCCATCCATCTGTTCGTCTACCCATCCCTCCATCCTTCCATCCTCCATCTATCTATTCATTCATCCACAAGTGAACTAATAAATAATATGAAATAACACATACATGGCAATGAAAATACTCGGCATCTGGAAAATTCAAATATGAAGATTACATCCGAATAAGATTTAAACATAAATGGAAGTTATTGAGGAGTTCCAACTGGGAGAAGAGTAGTAGTTATACATTCTGTTATTTAATCAGCAAATGTTAGTTAGCTACTTACTTTGGACCAGGCCCGGTGCTAGGTGCTCAGGCTATAATGGAACAAATCCAGAGATGCTACCTGACCTCATGGTACTCCTCGCTGATTTAGAAAATACATCAGATCTGCATTGTAGAAGGTTTTATGGTGACAGTGTAGATAACACAGTGGAGTAACATAACCATGGGATGTCAGGAGGAAGGAGATAATTGCAAAAGGCCAAGTGCTATTTTACAAGGAACTGAAGCTAGGTAGGGAGAAATATTGATCTGAATTATCTACAAAAGTGCATTCGATTATGGCTTCATATTTTCCTGTTAATCTATGTGCTACCCACATGGTATTCATTTAATGAGAAGAGGTAAAATGTAGGAGAGTCTTTTCTTATCTACCTGCATATTCAAATTTGTGGTTATTTCCAAATGGTGTTGCTCAGATGGATAGAAATGGAAATAGAACCAACTCCAATAATGTAGAGCGGCTGGATCTTAAAAAATGAAACAGTGAATAATTGTCATGAAAATGACAGCCTGGGACGCACACAAAGGGAACAAATTCTAATTTCGGATTGTGCAGTTAGGCAACACAGCTAAGCAGAAATGAAAGGCTTTGTAAAAATCTCATGTCATAGTCTAATTTTGCACGTAAAACATCCACCCACTCTAAGGACAGATAAAAGTGCTTAACCTTCACAAATCTGTATCTAAGAACTTTGCTGTGAGGTTCTGATAAGATGAAGGAAGTCGACTTTTGGGCCACTGGAAATTAGCCTTGTCTGCGATGCTCAATACTTTAAAACCGTGCATTGAATTTAGCAAACAAAGCCTGAGAATCTAGCACAGGGAAGGTGCCTTGGGTAATTCAAAGGTGAATAAGACTTGGTTTGTTTTCCAGAAGTTCTCAGAATCTACTGTGATGCAAATCACCAAGGTGGAATATTACAGCAGGGAAGACTATGGACTTTGAAGTGAGACATCCCTGAGTTCAAACATCAGCCTTTCACTTAATGTCAGTGTCCATAAGGGCATTACTGGCGTCCCCAGTAATTCTCAGATTTGCCTTGTCCTTAGCGAGAAGAATATTAATACTGTATTGGTTTTATATGCTGCACAACAAATAACCACAAACTTAGGGGCTTAAAACAACGTACATTTATTAACTCATAGGGTCAGTGGGTCAGAACTCTGGGCATGGCTTGGCTTGGTTGCCCGTTCAGACGGCCGAAAGGTTGGAACGCAGGTGTCAGCTGGGCTGTGCTTCTTTCTGGAACCTGGGGTCCTCTTCCAAGGTCACATGATTGTCGGCAGATTGAGTTCCTTGCAATAGGACCGAGGTTCTGATTTCTCGGTAGCGGTCTGCTGAGGCCCATGAGCAGCTCCTGGGCCATAGGGCAGCTTTGAGGTTCAAAGTCAGGTGGAGAAGCTCTCTGACCCCTAGCCCCTCTTTTAAAGCACTCACCCTTTTAAAGGAATTGCCTGATAATCTCCCTTTTGATTCATTTAAAGTCAGCAGGTTAGGCATTTTAATTATATTTTAATTGAAATTTACATTTAATTCAATTTACATTTAATTACATTCTAATCACATCCGCAAGAGCACTTCTCCTTTGCCATATTCTGTTGGTTGGAAGGAAGTTACAGGTCTAGCCCACATTTGGGGGAGAGGGCATTATCACAGGATCAGGGATCACAGAGTGCATCTGAGAATTCTACCTACTGCAAGTACTTCACCGATGTTTTCTTTAGAATTAAGTGAGAGAATGAGTGTATTGCTTAGGGTTTGGACAGGCAGCATGTTGCCATATATCAGTGACTTAAAAACGCAGCCTTGTCATCTGGAGAGAGACATCTTGTCATCTGGAGAGGCTGATGGACCCCCATCAAATTTGGTTCAGATCACAAGGTTGATGATGATGCACACACACACCGAAAGAGTAGGGGAGGGTTTATTGCATATGTAATTGAGGCTCGGAGAGAAGAAGGAAACTCTGTCCCTCAAGTAGGTCTAGAATGGTCTGAGAGAGCATGGGAAGAAGACTGGCCTCAGCTTCTCCCATGGGTAGGGGCTGGGACCAGAACGATGACTCCCATGCTCACATGGTTCAAATCTCTAGCCAGCGCCAAAGATGGAAGCAGCCAGATTTCTTCTCAGCTTGTCTCAATGTGTAGGGGAGGGTGAGGCAAGCCTTTAAAGCTGTAAGCAGTCAAACATTAAAAAAATAATAATAATAAAAAGAAATCGACGGCTATAACATTGTTCGTCAACTATACTTAAGTAATTTAAAAAAATGAAGAAAAAATTACAACACAAGGTAGAATCTGACTTGTCACTACTCCTGTGTAAAAGCTGTCCTGAGGTTGCCAGGTGAGACCTGGTGTGGCACTTCTGCATGAGGAGAAGGGATGCCGGTTCCTTCTGTCTTTCTATTGGTCCATCCCCAGTGATGCGCTTCCTTCACCTTGAGATTCATGATGGCGCCCACAGCCTTAGCCTTTTCTCCACTTCACAGGCAGTGGGAAGGAGAAAAGAGAAAAGGTCAGAAAAGTTGGCTTTCCCCAGTTGCCTGCCCCTCATGCAAAATACTTCCTGTAAGTTCCTGCAGAGAACTTCTGCTTGCACCTCTTTGCATGGCCACGACTGTTAGAGTGGGCGAGGAACCACAGGGGAGAAGGGGAAGTAGGGTTTTGGCTAAGCCCAGGGCCAACCCTCGTGATGAAGGAGTTTGGTGAGGAGAGGAGGACCTCTCTTCTTTGAATGTCACTTACCTAGCCCCGTGACCAGCTTTTTCTAGAATTGTCATGTATTTATTAAGAACACTCATATTGTTTTTTTTCTAAATAAACTTCTAACTTTTGAGCAATTTTAGATTTAAAAAAAGAGTTTGAGACGGTAGAGAGAGTTTCCATGCCCCGCTCACTGTTTCAAGTCCCCTCACTGTTACCATCTCATCGGATAAGGAAGCCTTTGTCAAAATGAAGACGCTGGCCTTGGTGCACTGATCTTCTCCAAACTCCAGACTCCACTGCAAGTTCACTAGCATTTCCACAAGTGCCTTGTTCCTCTCCCAGGACACCATCCAGTGTCCCACATTACAGTTAGTTGTCAAGTGTCCGTACTCTCTTCTGGCCTGGGATGGTTTCTCAGAGTTTCCTTTTTCTTTTTTCTTTTTCTTTCCTTTCCTTTCCTTTTTCTTTTTCTTTTCCTTTCTTTTCTTTTTTTCTAATGACCTTGGCATTTTGAGGAATATTGGCCAGTTATTTTGTAGATTGCCTTTCAGTTCAGGCTTTTCTGATGTTTTCCCATGATTGGAGTTCTGAGGAAGAATACCACTGACATGAAAAGCCCTTCTTGTCACATCATTTGAGAGGGAAGATAATATCCTCATGATACCACAGTGAAGTTCTCCTTGATCTCTGACTTGACAAAGTGGTATTTTTCAGCTTTCTAAAATTACTTTGCTTCCCTCTATCCATACACAGTAATTTGGAAGTGGATCATTGATATCAGTCCACAGTCAAGTGCATGGGTGTGATGGGAGGATTTTAAGCTCCATCTATTTACATATATTATTTGGAATTCTTCAGTAAAAAAAGATTTATCTCCTCCTTCACTTATGTATTCAGTCATTTATTTATGTGAGTATGGGCTTGCATATATTTATTTATATATTAGTTATAATCAGTACTATATTGTTTATTTTGTTGTTCAGATCATTTCAACTTTGGCCATTGGGAGCTCTTTTAGATAGCCCCCCTGACCTTGTGATATATCCCCATCCTTTTGGTTTTTGAGCCCTTCCTTAGTTTCTGTCACTGATGGATGTGGCTGGCTCATCTTGTGTGTTCCATGGGCCTAGTCCCTGAACTGGCCATTTCTTTAAGGATCCCTGGTTCCTTCTACTGGGGAATGGGATTAAAAACCCTGGATGCACATTCCATTTTATAAATGTCAGCCGAATAGCGACATGATAGCATACAAATTCCTATAAAACCATGAAAATGATTGTCAGTGGAGAGTTGCAATGTAATAGCACAAAATGTGCTTTGTGAATGGTGTCAAGTTTGCACATCATTTCACTTTATCCTCCCATAACCTCCCAATTTATGCATGAGTCAGTGGCAACTAAGACAATCACGTCCCTATGTCCCTTGTGCACGTGACACAACGGTGAGTGTAAGAGTTGGCTCTTAAGCTGTATTTCCCAGCTCTTTCTCTTTTCCATCATGACATGCTGCCTTCCCAAGGGACATTTTTGAAAGGCTGATTCCAAGCTAACTTTTTTCTTTTATTTAATTGAGTCCACAAAAATTATTTATCTCTACCTATTCCTATTGGCCGGACACTGCCATGGGCAGTGGCAGAATTGAGAATTGGGCATGGGGAATTGGGCAATAGGGCAGAAAAATTCCCAGCAACCACATAGTTTATAGGATCATGCAGAAAAAAGCCAATCACTGAGTGAGCGAGTAAACAAATGAATCATTTTAGAGAGCATTAAATACTGTGCAGAAAGTAAAATGTGTCCAAGGGTGACTGAGGAAGAGGGAGATGTTAGCCACGTGTGCATGAGCACCTGTCTCATATGAAGAAGCCAGGTATAAAATGGAACAAGGGCAGAAAGAGGGCAGACTTCACCAGAATGGGCTTGGCATGTTTTGTGAAATTGAATGAAGACCAAGTGTGAGTGACAGAATCATGGAGACTGAGGTATCGTATGGAAGAAATATAGAGTCAGAATTAGGCAGAGGCCAGATCTTAAAGGGCCTCATATGGCATGTCAAGGAGGTGACATTTTATCTTACATATTTGTTTTTCTCAGAACAGTGGAAGCCATTGGGACAGTTTTGGCAGGAGAGTAGTATGCTCGGATTTGAATTTGAAAATTTTTATTCTTGCAGCTGTGTGAAAAATATATGCCATGTCCTTCATCAGAGTTAAGACACCATTGATTGTAATATCTCCACTCTTGTTTTTGAGATGTTAAAATTGAAAGAAAAACAAAAAAAGAACCAGTGCAATTTTAAAGTGCCATCGACTGACTGTAAGATGTATTCCAATTTCAGAGGTGTTGAAGTATGAAAAAATGTACATCTTAGAATACATGAAATATATAACTAGTTGACAGGAGTGTAAGCAGGAAGCCAATAGGAGGTGATGGCAGCCCTACAGGTGAGATCTGTCAGTGGACGAGGCTGGTGCCATTGGGATGAAGGTAATTGACAGGCTTTTGAGTATAGTTGGAGACAGAATGGGCCGGGCTTACTAACAAATAAGTATGGGGGTAAAGGAGAGAGAATGACTTCCAGATTTTTGGTTTGAACAACAGGAGGTTTGTGGTATCTTTATTGAGATGGAAAAGGATATTTTGAAAGGGTCTTCAAGTGAGATTATTAGCACATGTTGAATAAGGATATCTGGACTCAGTGGAGATAGGTTAGAGCCTCTGACAATGACTTGGGAATCATCCACATGTGGTAGTTAAAGTCAGGAGACAGGAGGAGGGAGAGACTGAAGAAAAAGTCTATTGAAGATCCTAGAAATAAGGCTTGGCCAGAGTTGGGGGAGGCAGCCCAGGAGTATGCAGAAGAGGAGCCAACATGGTAAATGGCCATTGGTTAAGTTTGGTAACACAAAGGCCAAGAACTTGAAGAGTATGGTGTGACTGACTGGGTAGCTCATAGTTGAGATACTGAGTTTGATGGAGAAAGAGTACTGACTCATGGTCTTGCATGATGGAGACCACAGGTGATACTCTCGAATTTGCCATCTGATAATATGTTGATTTACTACACATTGGATGAGAGTGGATAACCCTTTCAGGAATTAGTAATGCTGATATCAACTTTGCTCATGCTTTCCTCCATCCAGCTTTCCTTACTTTTACAACTCAAGTGTTGTGAGGTAAGAGTATTTGCAATTTTATTTTTATTTTTTTTTAAATATTTTATTTATTAATTATTATAAAAAATATTTTATTTATATATTTTTATTTATTTATTTATTTAATTTATTTGACAGAAAGAGGGAGCGTGAGCGGGGGGCAGGTGCAGAGGGAGAGGGAGAGGGAGGGAAAGAATCCTGAAACAGACTCCCCACTGAGCACAGAGCCCCCCCGAGGGCTGGATCCCAGGATCCCGAGATCATGACCTGAGCCAAAATTGAGTCACAGGCTTAACCAACTGAGCCACCAGGCACCCCTGCAACTTTATTTTTAAAAATACTGTCAATGAGGGCACATGGGTGGCTCAGTTATGAAGCAGCCCTCTTGTGATCTTGGCTCAGGTCATGATCTCAGAGTCCTGAGATTCAGCTCAGTGGGGCATCTGCTTCAGGATTCTCTCTCTCCCTCTCCTTCTGCCCCTCCCCCTGCTTGCTCTCACTGTCTCTCTCTCTGTCAAATACATAAATAAAATCTTTAAAAAAATGCTGTTAATGGCACATTTCTAATTAGTGAATTCTGGAATTATTTTATAAAAATGATCAAGTTACAATATTAAAGTTTAGACTTACATTACATCAACACAATGTATAATTCTATGTAGTCAATAACCTTTTTTTTTTTTGTCCTGAATATATTTAGAAGAATCTTCAAATGTCTACCACTGATGATTTCCTTTGGTAAATTGACCATACTCTGAGTATCTTGAGTTTGGATAATTACGACAAATTTCTTCATTGGCCATTTTCTGAGTATTTTAAGTTTGTCTAATTATGAGATATTCCTTATTATGAATTCTAATACAGATACTGTTCATGAAGAGAGAATTTTAACCAAGTTTTTTGTTATAGGGAAAGAAAGTTTTCTACGTGGTGCTCACTTCCTTGGAACATCAACCATATTGTGCGAGTATTTGGAGGTAAGAAACCTACTGGGCTGGGTTTATTAAACTCTTTAATCTATATTTTTTGGTGACTCTTTGTTTTAGAATAGTTTTAGAGTTGCAGAAGAACTGTGAAGGTAGTACAGAGAGTTCCTGTTTCCTACAGTTTTCCCTATTATGGACATCTTACATTATTAGTTTGTTACATTTGTCACAATTATGAGCCAATATCATTGATACATTATTATTAAATTTCACAGTTTATTCCTATGTCCTTAGGTTTTAACCTAATATCCTTTTTTTTCTGCTCCAGAATATCCAATCCAGAATACCACGTTATATTTAGGTGTAATCTCTTTTTAGGTTCCTCTTGGCTATGGTAGTTTCTTAGATTTTCCATGCTTTTGATGACATGGACTTTGATGAGTTATGCTGTTCCAGTATTTGTTAAGATGTCCCTCAATTAAAAAAAGAAAAGATGTCCCTCAATTTAGGTTTGTATGTAGTTTTTCTCATGATTATACTAGGGTTTTGGATTCTGCAGGAAGAGGTAAAGTATTCTTGTCCAATGATAAGAAGGGTACATATTGTCACATGACCTATGCTGTCACATGACCTATGCTGTTCACCTTGGTCTCCCGGCTGAGGCTATTATGCTTGTCTGGTCTGTCCAGTTTTCTACTCTCCCCTCCTCCCACCCTTTTCATACTGTACTCTTTGGAGAGAAGTCACTAATGTTAGTCTACCCTTCATTAGTAGGGAGTGATACTCCTTCCAAATTATTTGGAAATCTTTTGCATGGGAGATTGATCTCTTGTTTCTTGATTGATTTTTCATTCAGGGTTGTGTGGGTTAATAATTTATATCAGTACAGACTCATGGGTATATATTTTTTACTTTGGGTTCTAAAACAGTACTACTTTATTTTGTTGCTGAAATCATTCCATCTTTGCCATTGGGCAGATATACTGATCTTTCAATTGGCTTCTGTGTCCTTTTGACATACCTTCCTCAGTGTGTGTGTGTGTGTGTGTGTGTGTGTGTGTGTGTGTGTGTGTTGAATACTTTGTTAGTTTCTGGCCCTACATGGGCTCAGTTTCATGTTGTATATTCACCATCCAATTTCTATAATTAATACTTTCTCCAAAGATCTTTGCTTCTTTCTTTTTGAAAATGGTTTTAGAAAACAAGATCTGTTTGCTAGACGTGTACATTGCTACTGGAGTGTCACTTCTTCTGGGTGATCTCAGCAGATAGAAAGGAAATCTAACTTTTGCATTTACAGAATATGTATAAATATTTCTGTGTATGACATCTGTGTATAGATTATACCGAGCATGATTTCATACTGATGTCTTCAATTATAATGCATTTCTTTTTTTTTAAAAAAGATTTCATTTATTTGTTTGTTTGACAGAGAGATCAAAGTAGGCAGAGAGGAAGAGAGAGAGAGGTGGAAGCAGGCTCCCCGCTGAGCAGAGAGCCCGATGTGGTGCTCGATCCCAGGACCATGAGATCATGACCTGAGCCAAAGGCAGAGGCTTTAACCCACTGAGCCACCCAGGCGCCCCAATTATAATGCATTTTTACTTTGTTATTCCATCCTCCCCCGTTTGCTTGTTTGTATATTCTACCCCAATGACGAGAAGCCTGGCTCCCATCACCCATCATCCATTTACTTAACTGTCCAGTTGCAGTTTACATGTATAGTGGTTTTAGAATTTTTAATATCAAAACTCTTTTAACATATAGTTATTTCTACCTGTGCATCAAATATCAGTGTAGGAAGAAATTTTTATATTATGGTTAATCTGTAAACCAGTGAGCATAATGTATTGGAGGGGAGTCAATAGCGAATTAGTTTCCCCCACCTGCCCTGGGAATCCTGACTAATACAGCCTTTATTCTGCAGTCCCCTCCTATGACGCACCAACCTATTTTACCAAAAACTGTCCATGTGCTGTGACCTTTTTTTTTTTTTTTAAAGATTTTATTTATTTATTACAGAGTGAGAGACAGAATGAGAGGGGAGAAGGTCAGAGGGAGAAGCAGACTTCCCACAGAGCCGGGAGTCCGATATGGGACTCGATCCCGGGACTCCGGGATCATGACCTGAGCCGAAGGCAGTTGCTCAACCAACTGAGCCACCCAGGCGCCCGTGCTGTGACCTTTTAAATGTGCAGAATTTCCTCCAGCATCATCATAGTCTTAGTTACGTCTACTCCTTCTCATCTCTGTAAGAGGAAAAGGAAGCCATCTACAGATCTATTCATTCCCTGATATTAATTCTGCGGACTTTTATTCTCCCCATGCCCCTGTCTGGGTCAAGAGAGATTCCCCTCAGAGTTGTTTACTGAGCTTTTTTACTTGTTATTTGAATTTAAATTGCCAGCTTTTCTATTATTACCTTTGTACTTACAGAGTTAGTTATCTTATTGAAAAATGACCATCTAATTTAATAGTTTAGATTTTATACATCTAATGAGAATGTTGTAGCCACTGGAAGCTTGGGAAATCTGGTCTTGATTTGTCCAAACGCAGTAGCATGTTCTACGGTTCTCAGGACAGGAGAATAAGAAAGAAAGTCGATGGAAATGATCAGTGTGTATCGCTCAGGAGACAATGAAGCTGGGCCGTGATCAGCCCTAATAAATGCTTTGGCGTTACCTCCCTTGAAGATGCTGATATACTTCCAGTGGTGTCGTACAGAAAAATAACTATAGAAATAGATTTTGTTAATATACTTCTGGGGAATGAGCCTGTCTGATACAGTTATAGTAAAGCTTGAAAGTAATGTTTATTAATCTTGGTTGAGATTTTAGACTGGATAGTTCTTTTTGCGGGGGAAGGAGGGAAGGAAAGGAGAGATGGAGGGAGGGAAAGATTTGCAAAGGGAGGTACAGACGAAAGTTCATTTGACACAGACTCTTTGTGACATTTGTCTAGTTTTAGTGTTATTCTTATGGCAACAGACATCTGTTAAACTTATACTGAACTCAAATACAATTTAAGTTAAAATTAAATTTTAATTAAATTTTAATTTAAAATTATTTTTATTTTATTTTAATAAAGTAAAATTTAATAAAACAAAAATAATTTATTTTATTTTATTTATTAAATTAAATTACATTTAAAATAACTTAAAAAAATTAAAATTTTTTTTTTGAATTGAGTAATGACAACTAAAACACTTCCATTAAAATAGTTACTATTCCTTTGGGAAGTCAGTTTTCAGAAACACATTTGTGTATTTTTCCCACCTACCTGTTTTGGGGGAGTAAAGCAACGATCATAAGAATAGAAAAGGTTATTATTTGAAAACGTACTCTGTGTCCATTTTTCTGCAGGGAATTGTGAGAGCTTATGACCAATTTCTGATTATTTATGAAAAAGTCACTCCTTTTACTTTATGATAAAGTCCTTAATAGTTTTCACAGGCAACTTTAAATGATGTTTTCTGAGAAGTTGGAGGTTATAGCTTATTTTTTCTGCCTTTGCAAAGTTTTTTTCCTTTTACCTCTCATCAGTAATGTGTTACGTAGTTCCCTCAATAAGATATTTTCACTCTCTGAGCATTCTTTTGAAGATGTTATTTTAAGGATCAAAAAAATCAAATTGCTTTATGTTAATGTGCTACCATTTACGTTGCAAGGGGCATGTGCAAGGTCGTGTGCCTCATGTGGGGGTGTCTACTCAGTGCTGAATTCTGAGAACTTTCAACTTAATCAGAAGTTGGCACTTTGAAGACATATTTGGGGAGGATGAGAGGGGGAGGGTGGGGAACATGGACATGAAATGGCAACACGCTTAAACCGTCGCTAATTAGAACATAGCAGATGCCATGGGTTAGAGTGGGCGTGGTAGGGCATGTTTTTTTGGGCTTCATACAAGTTTTTGTGCTATGAAATTTAATTGAGATTCGAATGTACAAAATCTTGTATTGCCTCTCCCCTTTGGGTCCTCATTTCTAACCATTGTATCACTGTAGTTAAATGCTATTACCGAATTAATTTGTGACTAAAAAAATTAAGGTTTTCAACATTCGAGTTTAGTTAATACTGTTGCAAGAAAGCACAAAGGACAGACACTGGGTTCTCAGATGGTTGGTGGCTTATGACACAAACATCTCTGAGAGGTGTGTAGGGGCTGGAATAACCCCCTTCCATGTGTGAAGTTTTGCATTTTTCTTTCATATTTTGATTCGTCTGAAAGAAGTGAAGATATTGGTCATCATATTGGGGTTTTCTAAGAAATGTCAGTTTTTGGCATTTTGCTCAGTATCTATTATATAATAAGGCATAACCATAGACCACTTATTTCCCCCAAGTCATAGATTTTTCTGAAAATGCCCATTCTGTCTTCTTCCCTTAAATGAAATACTTATTCCTTTCTTACTGTCTTTCTTTTCTTTCTCTGTGTAAGAGATTGGTCTTTTCTCTCCCACAACAGTGTATCTGTTTTCCCTTTTGGTATTCAAAAATTAATTTTTCTTATCCTTTGTCCCCAAAATGAATTATTCTCCCTTTAAGCCCCCCGGGAAAGTGTACTTGTGCATATGCTCCTCATAGTGAATTTCCTTCATTCCTTGCTTCTGAAAATGGAATTTTTCCCTTCTGCTTTTTTACTCACAGGTGACATTTCTTCCCTTTGTCTTCTGATCCCCCAAATTGATGACTTGTAAAATGATTTTTTTCCACTTTTTCTGATAAATTGAAGAAGTAACATCAGGACCTAAAGTTATAGTTTTAATTTTCTCATCAGTGTCTTCTTTGAGAAATTTCTGTGGAAGATTTCTATTGTGTAGTTACTGGGTTGGCCCTCTTTTTCTCATCCTAGCACTCCTAAATTTATACTTCTAAAGTACATGCAACTATGTTTAATGTGCATAAAAGGTTTTTATTTTACAAAAGCTGAAAACATCCTCTATCCATGTATAATTCTTGAACTTACAGGATGTTACCAGTGAACTTATAATGGCTGAATATATGGCAAGCTTGTTTCTTGAGGCTTCCTGGAACATTACAGCTTTACTTTAAAATTTTTCTCTGGTTTAGATGGTACTGATGAGTCAGCACAATTGTCTTGCCTCGCTGGCTTACCGTTGTACAGAAATATTTATTCTTTCATCCAGTAATTATTGAGCACGTGTTACGTCCCGGACACTTCCCCGGGGGCTGGCATAAGTGGCTAACTATAGTGACCTAAGTCACTCCCATGGGGCTGATAGTTTATTTAGGGGAACAGCATTGAAGTAAATCAACCAATACGGATCCATGCACCTGGAGACGCCCTGATTGTCCTTTGGGGGGTGACGTGATTCCTTTGACCCTCAGTAGCTGTTGATTTTCTTTCTTTCTTAGAAATGATAGGAATTCCTGTTGCCACTTACTGAGAGGTTACTATGCATCAGGGTCATCGTTCTGTCTTTTAATTCCATCATCTCATCTGATCCCCCAGATGCCCATCGATAGGCTATTACTATGTATGTTCTACACATGTAGACACTGAGTCCTAGAATGGCTATCACTTAGCAAGTAAACTGGAGTCAGAGTCAAATCTAGGGGCTTGGTGCTTGCTCCCGAATCAGTTCACACGGCTCTTTCCCTTTACTGTCAGATGGCCACTTCCTGTTTCTAATGGAGACTTCTTCGCTCCAATCAATTCAAGGATTGTTTTTATTTCCTCAAACCACTAATGTGAGTTTTGGATACTGTTCCCTCAACAATCATTTATTTTTTATGCACTCAATAAGTTCATATGCTAGTGCCTGACCAGTACCCATAATATTCCTATCTGGCCTTAATTATCTTGGCTTACTTGGCTTATGACCCAACAGAGGGCAGTCAGACTCAGGGGATATCAGTCTTGGGGTTTTGTTTTGTTTTGTTTTTAAGATTTTATCTATTTATTTGAGAGAAACAGAGTGAGAGAGAGATCACGAGCGAGGGGAAGGGTAGAGGGAGAAGCAGACTCCCCACTGAGCAGGGAGCCTGATGCAGGACCCCATCCCAGGACCCTGGAATCATGACCTGAGCCAAAGGCAGATGCTTAACTGACTTAACCACTCAGGCACCCCAGTCCTGTGTTTCTTCTGGAGACATAGACGTCTTCTCTTTCGACTGCAGTTTCCACCTTGGAATGATTACAACCTAAAACTCACTCTCATGATCTCATGGAAGATATCTCCTGTGGTATGATCATCTATGAATTCTGCATACAACACTGTTTGAGGAAGGAGTTGCGCACAGGAGGGGTTGGGATTAGGAAGAGATGGAGAAATCATCCCCGGAGTTTGATCATGACCTTCGCACAACTGAGTTGTAGCATGTAAATCTACAACCTCACTACATGTACCAGTTAAGTAAACAAACTGACTCTCTTACCACTTGGCTAGCACTTTCTTGGATCAAGAGTTTAGATAGTGCCACGAGGCGAGCAAACCATTTCTGTATTAAAACAGGGATGCGCTCGCTTCGGCAGCACATATACTAAACAAAACAGGGAAGGCAGGCCCGGGGAAGGGATAGGTCTGACTCCCTAAAGGCTCAGTGTTCATGGGGATAAAGAGGCAAAAGAAATAGAGTAAACAGGGAAAAAGAAGGCCAGTGATCAGCACTAGCTCCATCTTGTTTTCCAAAGGGCGCCCATGAACAATGCAGGTGTGTGGAACACTCAGGGTATGTCACACTGTGTCAAAGGAAATGTCATCGCAGCTCAATGCAGAATGTTTTAGAGCTAAGGAAGACACGTGGGATACAATCTACATGCTGAGGCTGGCATTAAATCAAAGCATATTAGAGGAATCTTTGCAGAAGAGAGGCTGGTCTGAGCCCTGTCAATTTCTCTGGGTTCCCAACCAGGCATGTTACAGAGCAAATTCATATAGTCTTTGTGGAAAAGTCATCTGCTGATCCAAAAGCCAGTGCCAAGCTGTCTTTGGTACATGACAGCTGGAAGAAATTTCCTTCTCAAATCAGTGTTTCAGATGCAGGCCCTCCCCGGATTGGTTGAAGAGGGAAGAAAGGGTAAAGGAAATGAAGATTCGCAGATCAGTGATGGGAGAGGCAGAAGGAGCAAAGGGGGATCCAATGGAGAAAATTAAATGAACTCTAAGTGGCTCATAAAGGCACTGCTGCAGGTTTCAGAGACGTCACCTGTCAGAAGTCATTATCTTACAGGACATAATTCACCCTATTGACTATGATGGGTTTACACTCAATTCAAAGCTGTGTTCCCAAACTGGATTTTTACCTTTATTTCTTAAAACATTGGCTTAGCTCAGACAAAAGCAGAGGCTCTGTAGTTTTGCGATATTCCACTTTCATGGTTTTCTTGCCAATATTACCCTGAAATTTACATTTAAAATGATATGGTGCCAATTTACCCTTTAAAGACAGCGCCATGGCAATGTCCACCAAGAACATAGGGACAATAAGCTCAGTAGTAGTAGGTCTGAGAGGTCTCAGAACTGTTGTATTGTTGCCATGCAATTATTCCCCTGGGAGAACTGCAGGGCACATGCAATCTGGAGCCTATTTGCCAAGTAAACCACATTTCTTGATTAAAAAAAAAAATATATATATGTATATGCATATATATAGGTATATATCTATATATTGATATATATCTATCTCTCTAAAACTTCATGGTAGCTTTAGCAGATAAACATTAAAACTATATTATCTTTTTTTAGCTTCAAATCTCATTTTGTCCATTGTATCTTTTTTCTTTAAAACAAAAAGTCACATTGCTTTTTGGCTTAAAAAAAGAAAAGAAAAAAGCATACACGTATATATGTATGTACATTTATTAAAAATTTAATGAATTCTGATAAATATGGAGCAAAAACAGTAATTGGAATACTATCACCTGAGACAAGGACTGTTTTTCCAAATCTTCCTGAATTTATATGAACTCTAGGGTATAAACACACACACGGGCATGCACACAAATACATACATATACTACGTGTGTATGCATGTACGTGTATTATTTTTACCATCTGCCTTCTCCTCCACGAAAATATGAACTCCATGAGAGCAGGGATCTCTTTCCTAATACTATACTCTCTAGAACAGATTCTGACACATTAGGATCTCAATATATATGATTGTTGAGCAAAAAAAATATAGGAATGTTCTTCCTAATTGTGTTTTTGTACGACTGGTGGAAGGAAAAGACTTGTAAGGTCTGAGGATACATTTTAATCCTCATTATATTTAGAGCCTCACACGTAAAAAAATAACTTTAGAATTTCAACAGTTTAAGAAAGAACCCTAGGAATCTGTACTTAAAACTTTGGAGGACAGTGATAGTTGCCTTCCCAACTTATATTTCCCCTTTCTCCCCTCCGAAGGGTCACGAATATCTTATTCATATGTCGACGCCTGTGGTAGCAGAATTCTAAAGATTCTCCCCCAAGATACCCATCTTATGGCTATCCTATCAAATACCAATGTAGGTACTACTACGAAGGGGGTTTGCCGATGAAATTCAGGTTACTTCTTGTGATTTAGGAAGGGAGATTATTCTGGTTTATTCATATATATATAGTATGTCAGAAAGTAATATGTATTATGACAAACAAGAAGAGCAAGTAAAGGCAATTAGGAGTGTGACGTGTCTGTTGCAATTTTAAATAAAACGGGCAGGAGAGACCTTCCTGAGAAGGTGAGCATTTGCACATGGATCTCGGAATGGTGAGGGGTGAGCCATGTTTCCATCTGGGGGGAAAAGCACTTCAGGCAGAACTACCCCTACCACTCACCCCCATCACCTTTGTCCAAGACCCTGTAGCTATTCAGTCTTAGCCATAAAGCCGACAAAGACTTTCATACATCAGCCAGACTTTGGGAGGCTTCAGTGAGGAATATTTTGGAAATAATGGTGGAAATCTATGAGAAGGGGAGAGAGTGTTTTCTGTGGAGAGCAGAAACAAATGCCCATTTACAATGCATTGACATGTGTATTCAAATAGATTTCTCATTCGTGGGGAAGAACTAACAAGAAAAGTCACATACACTATCTGCTCTGGTCACAAATAGATTCAATCTTCGCATTGCTCAAGGAGAATTTGCCCCAGAAAAGAAGCATTGTTAAAGCTGATAGCAACAAAGCAAATTCTCACATTTTCCTTCCTTTGGCTAAAGAGAGAAAACCCCCCTTGTCACAGAAATGGATAGCCTCCTTGATGGATTTCTACATTTTGATTTATATCTATTTCATTGTGGGGTGGCATAAGAGGATGGATCCATAGAAGAGGGAACAAGAGTAGCTTAGAGGAATTTGTGAATTCGACATTTGAGAGAAATATGGGCACTGGGAGGAAATAATGATACTCATCAAAAGGCACCAAAGAGCAACATTATGGAAAGAATATGCTTGTCTGCAGTTCTATTTTGAGAATGAATGATTAGCTTGTACTGCAATTCCACAACCTTCTCTCCTTGTTTTCTCTGCTGGAAATCATGATTGTGTGTAGGGGGGTTTCTGGCTTGTGCCCTAGCCATTGAATGGGGCACACTGTGTTAAGGTGTGGTTCCTAGAGCTCCCAGGGGAAATAGACAGGGAATTCATCAATTTACAAATATTAGTTGAGTTCTGTAGAGTTAGGAATTTGCCCTCATGCTCAAAGCAGAGGGGACTCCCTGCTCCACCAGAAGTGCCACATAGAAATCACAATGGATTAAACATGATAGGTATGTGTTTCTCTCCTCTAAAAGACACCTGGACCTAGAGATGGTAAGATGAGGCAGTATATTATATGGTGTCCTACCACTGTATTACCCAGGGTTCCACAGAGAAACAGAACCTATAGGAAATATAGACATATATATGTGGCATTTCCTATGGAATGTGTATGTATATAGTAGGGATTGGCTCAAGTGGTTATAGAGTCTGTACAAAGCTCATGATCTGCCATTTGCAAGCAGGAGAATCAGGAAAGCCAGTGATGTAATTCAGTGTAAATCCAAAAGCCTGAGAATCAGGGGGCTGATAGTGTAAAGCCCAGAGAAGCCCAAGAACAGGGAGTGCTAATCAGAGGACAGGGAAAGATGGGTGTCTCAGCTCAAACAGAGAACGTGCATTTGCACTTCCTCCCCTAGTAGATTGGAGGACGTCCAGCCACCTTGGTGAAGGCACTTTTCTTTACTCAGCCTACTGATTCAAATGCTAATCTCTTCCAAAGACACGCTCACAGGTACACGCAGGAATACTGTTTTATCACACACCTGGGCAACCATTACCCCAGTCAAGCTGACACATAAAATTAACCATTAAAACTGTGGCAGACCCCCGAAGCTATCTCTGCTCCATTGCCTCTGCTGTCTTCAGCACTGGCTTTCCAACTCACAGTCCTACATGGCTGATTGAGTTCTAGTCACCCTATTTGCACACCTGCTATCAGTAGTCCACACCTTCGAATTCACCTATCTTTGAAGACACTATTGAAAAGTAATACACAACAGTTGCACCTACATCATAATGGTCAGGACATATTTTAGTAGATTATGTGCCCAATTGCAAATCAGAACTTTTATGATGAAGGATGAATGGGACTCTAGTTACTAGGGGACAACAACTGGAAACTGAACTCTTAGAATGTTTCTTGGACTAATAAGAATGTTGTATATGTTGGAAGCCTCAAACCTCATTGTACCAACTTGTCCAGATAGTTTGGGCAAACGATGTGGTTTATGGTGAACATGCACTTTGCTTCTGGGGGTTGGGAGTTTTAATAACTGTGCTAAAACATGGAGACATGTAGGCATGGAGGGAATGGAGGCACATGTTTCGACATGACAGATTCCAATAAAAACCTGAACTTGTAGGTTCAAACAACATTCCCTGGTGGAAAACACTTCATATGCATTGCTGCGGTTCATTGATGGAGGATTGAGTGTGTCTCCTGCAAATGCAGTGAGAGAAAACTCTCAGAAGCTCACATCTGTTATCCTCTAGGCTCTGCCACGTGTACCTTTCCCCTTTATTGACCATAATTTTTATCCTTTGGTCTTGATAAACCAGACTTCTACATGCCAGGCAGATGTGCTAAATGCTTTATATGCATTTAATACACATGGATCTTCCTAACGATCCTACAAAGTTATGATTACCTTTGTCTCCATTTTACAAAGAGGGGGTTGGAAGCTTGGAGAGATTAAATACTTTGTCCTACTTCTCACATCCTGTGGGTGGAAGGTGGAAGAGCCAGCATTGAAACAAAGGGAGCCTCTGAATATATATGTTCTTTACTGTAAGGTAGGCTCCGGAAGCTGGTGGTTCAACTGTGGGAAGGAGAATGTCTGGAGTTTGGATGTGTGTCATTTTTTTTTTTTAATGGTGGACTAAGCAACAGATTGTTGCAATAGATTTTGTTATTTTTTAGAAGTTCGATCTTTCATTGCTCTACTGTTGACTTTGGGTTTGTGTTGTGTAGCTTGTGTTGTCCAGGGGAATATAGGCATGCATTACACTGTGAAATTTCAAACAGAGGCTTTAAGAACCTCCACAGGTTGCCATCTCTCTTGAATTCCTTGATTCTGTGATGAGACTATCAAGACCTGGGTGACATTGACTTTTCAGCTCGAGTTCTGGAATGAGAAGACACGTGGAACAACCCAAACCTCAAACTCAGAACTAGAGTAGGGCAAGCACAGCACACTCATCTCACGAGGAGGAAGAGCTATAAATGTGGAACCACCCATGGTTTGGGATTATTTGTTATGCAGCATTACCACAGAAAGACTATTACAGTCATATAACAAATACGTGATTTTAAGTGGAAATGACTTGAATAGGGTGTTAGAGTCCCCCAAAATCATTTGTATGATTAGCTCATTTTAATTTTTTTAAAGATTTTATTTATTTATTTTACAGAGAGAGAGAGATCACAAGTAGGCAGAGAAGCAGGCAGAGAGAGAGGGGGAAGCGGGCTCTGTGATGTGGGGCTCAATCCCAGGGCCCTGAGATCATGACCTGAGCTGAAGGTAGAGACTTTAATCCACTGAGCCACCCAGGTCCCCCCGATTAACTCATTTTAATCAGTGAACTGTTTTTTTTTTGCATTGCTAATTAACTTGATATTTCTATCAAGAGAAAATGCCAACAATTATTGAGTATTTACTATGTGGCAGGTAGTTTTCTATCTATTTATATGTATGAACTCCAGTAATACATGTAAGGATGGGGTCCCAGTGGACATTATGGAGGCTAAGTACATTCCCACATTCAGGAAATGATCTCAAATAATAGAACAGGGTTATAGCCATAAGGGCCTGCCTCCAGAGCTTACAGTGTTGCCCACTATGTAATATTGCCAAATAAATTTGTATGTTTAAGCATAATTTAGATGTGGATTTCTAAAGTTAGATACATAAATTAGAAAATTTGCAGATTGATTTTATAAGGAAAATGGACCAGCATTTAGTTTGTGTTCTGAATCTCTCTGTCTCTCTCATGGACATACTCTCTCTCTCTCTCACCCCTGCCCCAACACACATATTTTAGTAGATGGTGAAGTTCATGAATATTTTGACCTCCCTAGAGATAATTTAATACCTACATGAGTAATTGAAAGATTTTTTTTTTTTCAGGGACTCTCCATATTGAAAGGATTGCTCAATCCTAACCTTTGAGGAACACTTGCAATGTTAAATGTTTCATTTAATTTTTTTCCCAGTGTAGTGAGGAGACATTTATATTTTGGTTAACATGATGAATGCAATGCCAACTACGTAATAGCTTTTTGGCTCTTGTTGTATCCATCCATTCACTTTAGGAGCACTTATAGTTTATTTTCCATTAGAAACATAACCAAAAATAAATAGGTTTTTTGATATTTTGAAAATCTCTGTGGTTATTAATTCTGGGGGAAAATGTTACATATTTTGCATACTTCTACATAAGACAAAGAGATGGGGATTTGCACTTTTCTAGGAAATTGGAGACCTATAAGTAATCTATTTCAACAATTTGGAGCTTCCTTACTCGCCACAGGCGTACATATCCACACCTTATCAAGATGCACCAGGTGTGGAATAATAACCATTCTACTGTGTCATATTCCATATATACTTAGATATTAATTTATAGTAGAGTAATGGAACAGGTGTTGACTTGGGATAGAATATGTCATCACCTTTGATGGTTTAGTGAACGATCACTTAGTAAAAATTCATTATGATTTACACAAAGAATTAGAGAAAAATAATACCAATTTCTAACCTCTCATTATTTTGTCTCCTTAAAAATTTTTTTCTCTGGTGACATAAGGTATAGTACTAAGAAAGGCATTTTATTAGTCTTTTCAATCCCTCTGCATTTGATGTGCCTGAAGATTGATTCTTCACAATGACTCTTCCCCCCTCAATATCCTGTGTCTCTCTCTCTGTCTCTGTGTCTCATCTACGTTCGACTCTGTAACTATTTCTATCACTTTTCTGGACACTTAATTTGGTGGGTCACTTTGCTGGGAAAACTATAAAAGTTAATCACAAATTTAGATCACTAAGAACAAGGGGTTGATAGTTTTAATGATTTCTATTGTTTGACGAGAATTCATTAACTAGACAAATTACAGCGAAATTGCATATTTGACTTTTTGAATTTATCAGAGAAATATGTGTACAGCTCAGCTCACAAACGGAACTAGAAACTGGTAGTTACAGATAATTTGTCGCACTAGAAATGAGAAACCACAATATTGGGCCTTTTCTGAAAGACTGGTGACTGTTTTTGCAGAACGGTGTTCCTTAGCTATGGATTTCCACTATCCTATCATTTTAGTGATGTTATTGTCAAATGTCATTCATACTGGTGCACGTGGTTTATGAAAGGGTTCTTTCTTGACACAAACATACTTCAGGTCAGTTAAGAAAACAGACGTTGACTTTAGGTGCCCAGGGTTCAAACTGTATCTTTATTATGCCTTTGATGTCTGTGACCTTGGGCAGTGTATTTGTGCCTTAGTGTGCCAATCACTAACATCAGAACGACTCCTTCTTCTTTTTTTTTTTAAATTTTTTATTAACATATAATGTATTATTTGCCCCAGGGGTACAGGTGTGTGAATCATCAGGCTTACACATTTCACAGCACTCAACATACCCTCCCCAATGTCCATCACCCAGTCACCCTATCCCTACCCCCCCACTCCCCAGTGCCCCCCAGTTTGTTTCATGAGTTTAGGAGTCTCTTATGGTTTGTCTCCTTCCTGATCCCATCTTGTTTCATTTCTCTTTCCCACCCCCCACGACTCCCTGCCCTGCCTCTCAAATTCTTCATATCAGAGAGATCATATGATAATTGACTTTCTCTGATTGACTTATTTCGCTTAGCATAATATCCTCTAGTTTCATCCATGTCATTGCAAATGGCAAGATTTTGTTTCTCTTGATGGCTGCATAGTATTCCATTGTTTATATATATACCACATCTTCTTTATGCATTCATCTGTTGATGGACATCTAGGTTCTTTCCATAGTTTGGCCATTGTGGAAATTGCTGCTATAAACATTTGGGCACACGGGCCCCTTCGAATCACTACATTTGTATCTTTAAGGTAAATACCCAGTAGTGTGATTGCTGGGTCGTAGGGTAGCTCTATTTTCAACTTTTTGAGGACGACTCCTAGTCTTCTTAAGGTAACTATAGTTATTATGACTCCTTCTTCTTAAGGTAACTGTGGTTATTACCGTGAGAAACATTTTAACGTAGGCCTCCAACAATTACACATCGAAGATTGAAGTGTTGTTTAGGAAATACATGCTACATTTCAGGTTTTAGTTTCACACTGTATGGGTTGCATGTATTTTTAAATTTTATGTTTTAAAGATTTATTTATTCGAGAGAGAGAGAGAAGGGGCAGGGGAGGGGAGAGTAAGAGGGCTCAGCGGGGCTCAATCTCATGACCCCAAGATCACGACCTGAGCCAAAACCAAGAGCCAGACGCTTAACAAACTGCACCACCCAGGTACCCCCACGTGCATTTTTTTTTATTGTGTCTTCTAGTCTATATGAAGATTTTTCTTTAAGAAGAAGAATTGGAAAATCCCAAAATATACATGAAATCCATAGTTATAGCACAGATGTTCTTTCCTACTAAGTTTTTTAAGAGAAATATTTGCCAGTGAATTTCAACCTCAGCAGTCTGATCAGTTAAATTCACGATTGGAAGCAGAGAAAATGAGCAGAAGAGGGAACTTCATGGAAATGACAACCCAGAAAAAATTTGTTTTCCTGGAGAACCAATGAGAGAATGCCAGAAGAAGCCACAAGCTCTTCCTCCTAAGACTTCACAAATTTGCTTAAAAGCTATGCCTACCCTTTAAAAGAGTTGACACTTGACATTTTCCTGGGTTATAAGTAATTTGAGTAATAAAAATCTAGGGAAATTGAACTTGTCAGCATGTTAAATGCATTTGTCTCTCCAAATATAATAAACTATGTTGGTGGAATGGTTGATAATCGCAGGCCTGTTTTTCTAATTTATCAGTAAAGTGTAAAACTTTATTATTTTTTTTTCTTACTTTTATTTGCTTCCTCTATTTGTTACCAAGTGTCAAATTTTAAACTTGACATAAAACAAATATCTTTATAATATTGTTTACTAGAGTCTCAGGGTTATGGAGTAAGAGTATTTTGCAGCCCTATTAATTTAAAGTTTTATGTTTTGCTACCATGGATTTATTAAAAGTCTCCCGCTGTTTGTGATTTGAAATATTTTTGTTTTATATAGCGTGATATATTTTGTTGTGATACAGTTTGTATGTTTGCATAAGTCATTGTTTTAACTCAGAACCGGAAGTAAAGCACTACTGGAGGAAAGGTCAGATATGTGAAGGAAGGTGAACATTTGTAAAGCATTGGCCAAAATTTGTATTTTGCCTTAATGCTCATGGAGAACGTGTATAACATGAGCTCTGTGGGAAGAATAGGAAGCATGTTCATCGTGTCCCAGGCAGATTCAAAGTGGTTTACATACATAAACTTGTTTAATACTCACAATAATCCTAGGTGGTAAGTACCATTATTATCATTATCCTCAGTTTTTTTTTAAATTTATTATTATTTTTATTTTAAAGATATTTATTTATTTGAGGGACACAGAGCATGAGCTGGGGGGGAAGGGACTGAGGGAAAGGCAGTCTCCCCACTGAGCAGGGAACATGATTCCGAGCTTGATCCCAGGACCCTGGGATCATGACCTGAGCTGAAGGTGGACCCTTAACCCACTGAGCCACCCAGGTGCCCCATCATTATCCTCGTTTTAATAGATGAGCGAACCAGGGCACCTTGGTGGCTCAGTAGGTTAAAGCCTCTGCCTTCAGCTCAGGTCATGATCTCAGGGTCCTGGGATCGAGCCCCGCATCAGGCTCTCTGCTCAGTGGGGAGCCTGCTTCCCCTCTCTCTCTGCCTGCCTCTCTGTCTACTTGTGATCTCTCTCTCTCTCTCTCTCTCTGTGTCAAATAAATAAATAAAATCTTAAAAAAAACAATAGGTGAGCGAACCAAGGCATAGAAGGGTTCAGAAACTTGCCTAAGGCCACATAGCTGGTGAATTTTAGAGTTGGAATTCAAATCCAGAATGTTGGCACCAGTAAAGGACCCTATACTGGGACACCTGGGTGACTCAGTCATTTAAGCGTCTGCCTTTGGCTCAGGTCATGATCCCAGGGTCCTGGGATTGAGCTCTACCCTTACTGCACCCCCCTTTGAACCCCTTGAGGGACAGTGGAGATTCTGCTTCCTCTCCCCACTGCTTGTATGCTCTCTCTCTCTCAAATAAATTTTTAAAAAATCTTAAAAAAAAAGAAAAAGACCCTTTATCCCTAAACAGTGTTCGTTCCCAATTTGCGTATTTGCCATATAGAGCATAAAGGGCCTTGACATATAACTCTCATGTACTATTGAAAAATAAAATCAAAGGGAGGCAAATAGTGTAAACCATTAAGGCATGAATCTGGGTGGAGGACACATTGGTGCTAGATATGTTATTTTCTCTTGTGATCTACTGTTTAAAATCTTTCATAATAAAGAAGACTGCTGAGAGACAAAATTCAATGTCCTCTTCCATGATGCCAAGGTAGAGTTGTCAACCCCTAAGTCAGGACCTGAGCCCAGTCAGTTTCCTGGCATGGTCACCTCCTTGTGACAGAGCTGCTTCCTGTCCTCACACACGTTAACCATCATCGAGGACTGCAGTGTGTAATTATCGTGTAGTTATAGGGGAAGCCAAATGAAAGATGGAATAAAAGTGACTTGAGAAACTCTACAGATTATCTCCTGAGATAGCCAGAGTCTACTATATTTTGCAACTGCCCCAGTCATGGAGAATTGAGTAGACATTTCCATCATCTCCGCTCTGATTACTCATGAGACGGCAGCCTTTGCCAGCCTGCTCTGACGTACTCACTCCATATTCCACGTCTTGGAATGGGTGAGTAATACTTTTCATGCTTAATCTCCTAAGAAGAGACAGATAAACCCAGATTTCCCAGGAAAATCAGGACAATAATCAGAGCTGTCGATGTTGTATCCTCCCTCTGAATACCTAAAATAAAAGTAGTTTTGAAACATAAAGTAACGTTGATATTTAGCATATGAAAACATGAAAATTTGACTTCTGGCATGAAGATGACAATTGAATCTGATGGCGTCTTTCTTTTTAATGTCAGATAATACTGTAGCAACATGAATTATCTGCTATAGAAATTTAGATGTATAAGCTATCGAGCTGCATTTGTTATGACCTTAGCTGACAAAATACAGTTCTGTTGTGAATAAGCTTTCGCTGAATGGGAAGTGAAAACGCATTTAAGTGAATAAGTTTTAAAAAAATTACAAATGCAAGCTTCTGAAGAGTACTTAACACTCAGGGTTTTAAAACAGTAGTTCTCAAATGCATTGCAAAATACTTCCCCAGATCGCCCCTTCTCTCTCAGGCTTCTGTCCAATCTGTTTTCCCTTTTCCTCCTGTTCTTTCCACCTTAAGAAAATGTTAGGCTTTTTTCACTCAATGCCTCGATTTTGCCACTTCCTTACTTGATTGACCTTAAACCAATTTCCAACCTCTCTCTGGTCTTTAATTTCTGAATCTCTGCCTGAGATGATGGTATGGTACTCTAACATCTTAAAAGCTCATCTGATGTTGAACCCCGATGATTCGAGATGTTCGGAGGCCGTAAAAGAAATGTGTGTGCAGCCACCTGTCTTTGGAGTTCTCGCAAAATGATCTGCCGTCACTGGTCCTGTCTCTCAGGAGGAATCCCTCTCCCTGTGGAGGGGCTGCCTATTGTGTTGTTATTAGTAGCAGTACTAGAGTTTTACCTGTCCAGCAGCCATTTCCCCCTTCAATAACAACTTCACAACTGATTTTCCCCTGGGGAACAAGCTGTCGCCCATCTTCGACCTGTGTGATTTGATGGGTGCGGGTGGGCACAGGAATTAGCTGCCCAAGCGAAGCCTTCGTTTATCATAGCATTCTATGTACCAGCCCTGACGCACCCCGGGAAACAAAACTCGATTTGAGAATGTTTGTTAAAACTCTCAAGGAGCCTAAGCACCTGTTCCACTGACAGTTTTGAGGGGTCGTACATGTCAGAGATTGTTAGGAGAGCGGTGTCGAGAGCTGGTCAGATCATTCGAGCCCCTGAATCAATCTATGCCTGAAGTCAGACCTCTGTTTGGAAGTTTTAGTTATAGGAATCAATACATTCACTCTCCTTGCCTAAGCTAGTTTGGGCTGTTTCTGTAACTCAAAATGGTAAGAGTTCAGACCAATTAACCCCGTACACCTATATGGCTGAAAATGATCCAGCCACAGGAGTTGTGTGAGGGCTGAAGGTGCATGCCACTCTTGGCCTCTCAGACCTCCCTTTTCTCAGCAATGGTGTCCTTCTTACTGATTCGGCTTTAAGCCAGGCATTATTCTTCTCCACAGCGCAGACTGAAAAGTCAAGTAAAATGTTTTTTGGGAAATGTGAATGAATTACTCAGCATTCTCTGGAGAAATAGAAACAATAGGATATATATTTATAGATACATATCTATCTATATAGTTTATATATAAGTATATTTATATATTTATATAAACACGTATATTTATATATTTAACATATATAATATTTATATATTCATATAAATTTCATATTTGTATTATAAATTTACATATATTTATTCTATATACAATTTATATATAAATATATACATCTATAAATATATATGCTTATTTATTTACTTATTGAAGATTTTATTTATTTATTTGACAGAGAGATCACAAGCAGGCAGAGAGGCAGGCAGAGAGAGAGGGGGAAGCCGGCTCTCTGCTGAGCAGAGAGGCCAATGCGGGGCTCGATCCCAGGACCCTGAGATCATGACCTGAGCCGAAGGCAGAGTCTTTAACCCACTGAGCCACCCAGGTGCCCCTATGTGTATATTTATAGATAGATATATACACACACACAAACACATACACACCCACACACGTTTTGCTTCTTTTAAGAAATTGGCTCACAGCATTGTGGAGGCTGCAGACCCAGGGACAGGTTATCCCAGCTTGACTCAGAACACTGTCTGTTGGCAGAACTCCCTCTTCTTGTGGGAGGTCAATCTTTTTCTTAAGAGCTTGCCCTGATTAGATGAAACCCATTGACATGATGGAGGGTTATTGGGTTTCTCCCAAGTCTGTAGATGTAATTGCCAATCTCATCTAAAAAATACCTTCCAAGGAACATCTAGAACATCTAGTTGTTTGACCAACAATCTGGGTACTGTGCCCTAATCAAGTTGACACATAAAATTAGCCATCGCAGTGAATATACTTTAAAATATGGTAGTTGATACATTGCAGAGAGTATTTACATATAATATGGGTAGTGAAAACGCATTTAAGTGATGCTATATGCTATATGCTATAGTATATATGTTGATATATACTATAAACTATATATAATCTATTAATATGCAATAATATAACAAAATATATAACAGTATATATAATGTATAAAATATATATTATGGACACATATAAATTTATAAATTGAAAAGAATAATAAAGAAATAAAACCTGTGAATGCACCACCCCAATCAAGGACTGTGGCAAAATGGATGTGCATGAATCCACCTAGCTCCCTCCCAGTCTTATTCTCCTGTCTCTGCGTTGGGAGTTTATTACTGTCTTACATTTAAAAAACAGTTTCTACCACACATGCATGTATCCTTAAATAACTTCTATTTGTTTCTGAGCTCTAAAGATAGTCTTGTTCAGTAGGTATTCAGCTGCGACTTGCACCTTTTCACCCAGCGTGCTATTTCTAAGATTCAGCTATGTCATTGTGTGTAGCTGCAGTTCATTAATTTTCACTGGTGTGTAGAATTCCACTGGATGATGGGAACACACTGTTGTTTTTGTCCAATGTCGTTTCAATAGGTAGTAGAGTTGTTTCTACCTTTTGGCTTTATGGGAGAGCTGTTGCAAATAAGCTTTTCTGGGTAAGTTTCTGAGATTCTGTAGGTCAGTGGATCTCGAAGGGCATCACTTATTTTTCTAGCAAATTCTCAAGCTCTATACCAGATCTACTATTAGAAACTCTGGGTGGGGTCCAGCAATCTGGGTTTTTAGGTGATTCTGATCTTCTCTCAAGTATGAGAACCATGGTTCTAGGTATATCCTAGGAGTTGGCTTGTTCATCCTTGACTTAATTTACCTTACCTGTTAAATATTTTTCTTAGGATATCTCACATCTCTTTACATTCATGGTTTCGTTTTTTTTTTTTTTCTCCTTAGCTCAGAACTTCTAAAAATATCCTTCTAAATAATGAATTTATTCCATCTTAATCTCTAACTCCTAATCATAGACTTAGGATTTCTATCTCTAGGATTAATTTTACTTTCTTCTGTTGCTTTTACCCTTTTACATCTCTTGGTTTAAATATTTCAGGTTTTATCTCATATTTATTTTAATTTCTAATTTTCAGTCTGCTCTAACCTTCTTAAGCACCTATTATTTCTGTATTTTTCATCTTATCCCACATTTTCCCCATGTTCTTATTTTTTAATGGATTTAATTTTACCCTTGGTAAGAAATGAGTCTAGAAATTTATGAACAGAAGAGCTTGTGTTACAATTGCCAAGTAATTGGAGATTTTCCTACCCTAAGTTGCCTTGATATCCACTTCTTAACTTCTCAAAGAGGATTCCTTTTCCAGCTGGGGTGATTCACTAAAAAGTCATGGACAGGAGATGTTGCAAGATGAGAGTCTCTCTCCTTTAGACCACATGGCCAACTGCCTGGTTAGAAACTGATTTTCCAAAACAATTTTGCATGTTAATAAATCACATTAATTTCCTTTAGATGGGATTCTCTTTTCCATTTAGCTGATTTGACCCAGAAAAATGGTAGAACCCTTACCACCCACAACAGGCGAAATGAGGAGGACCTTGATCCTGGGGAGTTTACTAAGGTCACGTGTCATGTGTCCTGGGACATCACAGTTAGTATCCCCATTGGGTCAAAAGGTACCTAGAGGACCAAACAGATAGCACATTTTTAGTATCTGGAATTATTCAGGGCCCTAGAATTTAGGATTTCAATGTGAAAAATGAAACAAGGAACTACTCAACCAGTTTTTGCATGCAAGAGTTCTGTTGGTCTTTGTTGATTCAAAAGATAATGAAGGACTAAAGAGGGTAATGAGGCTTGGATGTTGCTACTTAAAAAAACAGTGTGCTGAATACAAGGAGCGGTATAGCATGGGGGTTAAAAGCATGTACTCTGGAACCAGAATCTATTGGCTATGTGATTTGGGGCAGGTCTGCTGGTTATGAATCCCACTAGCTGGGAGGCTTTGGGAAAATCGCTTAACTTCTCTGTGCCTCAGGTTATTCATAGATAACATGAAGATAATAACATAATTGTTCCAAAGATAAAATGCTTTAATATACGTGAAATGCTTAACATGGTGCTAATAAGCACACACTAAGCATAATGAATATGCTATTGTTATTGTTATTATCATTACTGTAATGATATGATTTACATTTTGTGAATGCAGCATCATATCGCCTCACGATTTAGGGCCTGCGACCTAGCCTGTGAAGACTTTTTATTTATAGGCAACACTTTTAATTTATTTTAATATTATATTTCAGATTTAATGGGAAAAGATGTTGATTTCTCTGGAAAAGAAGCTTTTTAATAATCCATTAAATATTAACTTAGCTCTTTATTTATTTGAATACATTATGAAGAACTTCAGCTCTCCACAAGCTATAGCTTAGAGTTTACTGCTAAACCAAGAGCTGACATGCGTGTGCACGCACACACACGTGCGTGCACGCACATGCACTCTCTGAAGTGAGTTACGATTAGACGTTCTTGTTTTACAGTTTTAAGTACTAACACACAAAAAAAACACATGAAGTCAGAGTCTAGATTTGATTTTCCTATGGATATTCAGTTAATGGCCTTGAAATCCTTTAATGAAGTATGCATACCAAGCTGAGTTACAAACATTAGTGTTAAGGAATAATTAGGTTCATGAATAAGTAATTCAAAATATGAAGACTTATGAATTGATGTGCATTATAAACTAGCTGAAATTGTGGTTTCCCTACCAGAATGGAACATTAAGGGATGAGCCATTCCTTGAAGACCTGGCCTTCCCGTGTCCAATAAAAATAGGAGGAATCGTTTTTAAAATAGTTTTCTTCAAAAAACATTGTCCGTCTTTCCCAAAATAGTCATGGAGGACTCAAGAGAATCGGCAAATAGACTTGAGGAAGTGATCCCCTCGGAGGCCATATTTGAACATGGTGGAGAAGAATGGGGCAAAGGGGAGATTTGAGTGACTTGGCGATAGTGTGCTGCCGTAGATGGTTCCCTCCAAGGTGATGTGCCAGCCTGAGCCTCAGAGGCAGGGGGAGAATCCCATTTCACTTGACATGATTGTCAGTTCTCACCACGGTTATTGTCTATGCGTTTTAAGGGCTAGCAAGGTGGATGGAGTCCATCTTTCATGCCAACTATGATTAGTTGGTGGGGCTGCCTGGATGGTGTTGAAAAGGAGTCAGAAGTTAATTCCCCACACAGGGAAGGCTGTAATCAATTAATTAGGCCTGGCATTGGGAGAGGGCAGGGGAAGCAACACACTCATGCCAGGTGCTGGCCATGTCAGGCTAGAGGTATATGTGAAAAAGAAAAGAATTCTCCTTTATTCAGCTCTGAAATCACACTCAGGAGCCTGGATTCATTTTCTCTGCTTTGTGTATTGGCTCATAGACTGGAAATGCCAAGCTTCTTCGTAGTTTTGAACACTCGATAGCCTAAAACAAATAGCTGTCGGATCCCTACTTCCTACTGTTGAGGGTCTGAGTGGGCAGGAGGCATGTCTGATTTATGTGTGTTTCCTTGTCAGTGCGATACCTGGCGCCTAGAAATTGCCCCATAAACACTAGTTTATTTGTTGGTTATTTATCAAGCACCTACTTCGTGTCAGGCACTATCTTTGGACTTGAGAGGGAGCAGAATAGAAATGGCTTGTGCTTAATGGAGCTTATGACTTAGCGAGGGGGTGGACAGTAAATGAATTGATACCCAAATGGTGGTATTCGCTGTGCCACCGGGCTCTGGGAACGAGAATGATGGTAGAACCTGCGTGAGGATGAGGACTTGGGCTGAGGTCTAGTGAGAGTGCAGAGTGGACCTGCACACAAGGCCAGAGGGAGACTCTGGACTGGGCCCCGCCAAAGAGTCTGAAATTCACTTTAGGGATGGCGGGAAACTGGTAAGAACCTGGAAGTGCAGTGGGTCGTGGAGACTTTATTTGATTCACGTTTGAAACAATCACTCTGGCCGCTAGAAAAAAATTGGTCACCCGGTCTGGGGGCACTTGCCCAAGACCCAAATGGCAAGGCCAGATGGGCAGTCTGGCACCTGTGGCTGGGTGCCTGCCCGCTCTGCGGTGTGTGGCACGTGACAGGTAGTGGCTGCCCCTTTAGACAAGACGTGAGCTCTCCAGCTCGCAAGAGTCCTCTTTGCTCCCCTGAGCTGTGGGGCAGCGGGAACGGGGAGAAGTGGATGAATGACCTTAACACTCAACCGGTTCGCTCACAAAAAGTACGTGATGGGACTGGGTCCCGGTCCTCGTCGGAATACCTCCTGCTCACATTTTCTCTGAGCCCCCTTTTCCAAGCAGAAAAGAGTCCACACAGGAGAGGAGCATCACTCTCTGCCTTTCCGAGAGATTTGCTGGAGGTGAGCTGGAGAAAATTGCCTTGACCATCTTCGTTTGCGGAGTTGATCAAATCCCTAGGAATAGAATTGCCCTGTACATTCTTGAAGGGGTTGCTCTAGTCCCACTCACCTTATGCAGTGGATGGTCCCCGGAGGTGAGGGAATCTTTGAGTGGGGTCAAAGGGTGATTTCCATCGTCTACTTCAGCATGATTCTCCTCTTCCCGGTGGGGCCGCACCCTTTCATCTGTCCTCAGGAGTTCCCCCAATTAGTAAAATGGTGAACCTCCTGGAGCGCCCATTTGAACTGCTCTTGTGTGAGAGACAGCACGAAATAGGAAAATATTTTCCAAGCCCACATCCTTTGGCAGCCTCCCTGTGAGGGTTTGGTCTGCATTTTATCAATGCGGCTTAATAATGTTGTTTCATTTGGTTAAGGGAACATTATGTTAATTAAATCAGCGAGAAGATATTGGGTGGCAAAATTGCAATCATTTGGTCTTTGATCAAGACACAGGCTTCCTCAAGTAAGTCAGTTAGAGAATAGGACTTTCGTGGCTCACATTGCCAGCAGCAAGAAAAATCCATTTTTCCTCAGCCTGGAGATGTTTAAATACATCTTAATTGTCCTGATTACTCTGAGAGTTTTATTCTCAAAACTTGGCTCCATTTTAAGGAGTGAGTACTTCTTGAGAATGTAAGAAAAGCAGCTCCAGCTGAATAAGGCTCTCTAAGCTCAACATTGTGGGTTGTTTTTAAAGTTTATTTATTTATTTTTTAGTAATCTCTACACCCAACGTGGGGCTCAAACTCACGACCCCAGAGTTCAAGAGCTACATGCCCTTCCGACTGAACCAGCCAGGCACCCAGTTTTTACTTTTTATTAACTAGCTATTTTCTTTCCTTTCTAAACTAAGACATAGCACAGATATATTGTAAAACATTCTGACAGTGCCAAAGGCTATATTCTGAGGAGTAAGACTACTCCTAGTCTAGAACCTCTAGTTCCCTAGACTCCATCATGAAGGTCGATGAGGGGATGATTCCCTGTGTCTCTTTCTAAAATTAGTCTGTGCATGTTCATACTAGCATCCAGGTGTCTAGACGATGTATATGGATTTTTAAAGATTGTGTCTACACAGATATATAGCACATCTGTCGTTTTTTTTTTACTCAAATGAGGGCTTCCTAGAGTCCTGCTACGCACCTTGCTTTTATCAGTCCACTTAGCTGTAGTTTCATGATTCTTGGTAATTTCAGTATTCATGTAAATAAACCTTTCACACACCCCCCCTCCAAATTCTGAATGCTCTGGATTCTGCAGTGGTCTTCAGCTTCCTGTTTCCTGATCATATTCTAATCTAGACTCTGTTGTTACCAATACACAAAACACCCCTTTATTCTCAGTGACACGAGCCCCACTGCCCAATCATTACATCTGCATTACGTCCCCCCCGTATTCTGATTCCAACAATGCTTCACCCCAGCAGGACCTCCATACCATTAAGCCCCCACCATTAATAGTCCTTCATTAGTTTTAATCTTTATTCCCTTTCTGGCCCAGCCGGGGTTCCAAAGCCCATTGTTATCATCTCCTTTAGATATGGCCTCAACCTTCTTGGACTCCATCATCCCCATCAGAGAAAACACATCATAGGTTGAGGACACATTTTAGCTATTTCATGCCCTAAACACAGTCTACTAAGTGATATGACTTAAAATATATAATTACTGGAGGGCATTGTGAGAAGGAAGGGAAGTGTGAATGGGGGGAAATCGGAGGGGGCAATGAACCAGGAGAGACTGTGGACTCTGAGCAACAAACTGAGTGGTTTGGAGGGGAGGGGGGTGGGGGGTTGGGCGAGCCTGGTGGTGGGTATTGAGAAGGGCACGTATTGCACGGAGCACTGGGTGTGGTGCATGAACAATTAATCTTGTAACACTGAAAAAATAAACATATTTGGGGAAAAAATTAAAACAAAAAACAAAAAAAACCCCCAAAACATATATCATTACTAACTTTCAGGGGGCAGACCGTGTTGCTGGTTCTCCTACAACTTTCCTTGGCCCACTCGCTTCCCATGGTCCTTGGACCTCCTTTCTTCTCAAACCTGCAGCCCCCTGCCCCTCGGCTTGGCTGATGACGCTACTTTTATGTTCTGGATAAAAGAGCAGTCCTAGGAGAGCCTCCATGTGGCCATACCAGTCATCTACCAACTGACAAGTTCCACAGTCACGTACCCTACCTTCCAGCAGGTGCAGCAGGGGAATGGTCTGGCAAGCCCACGACCGACATTTGTGAGGCTTGGAGAACAAGCCAGCTTGGATGCCCCAGCTCAGGTCATGACCACTTCTGTTTCAAGTTTTATTCTCCTCTCCTAAGCAAAGAGCTGTCCCCAGTAGTGCAGTCCATTCTCAGGGAAGCTGACTTGGGAAGAGGATCCTTTAGGTACTAGAAGTGGACGCAGACCCTTTGAGCAGAGAAGTCTAGGATCTTGGTTATATGTAACGCATTAGGGAAGTGGGGGCTCTGGTTCCTGAATGGGGGGCGTCCGTGGATGGCACTGATGAGGACCAGAGGAAAAGTGGCCCAAAGCCGGAGGCCCAGGTCAGGGACTCCAGGCGTCCAGATCTAAGAGCAGTGTGTCTGTCTGGTTTGCTAAGAACATACCCCCACCGCTAGTGTGGTCAGTTTTCTCCCTGCTCTCACTTCCATGACTTCTGTCCAGCCTGTGTTCCCGCTTTCTCTTATATCAGTGTTTTGTTGTTGTTGTTGTTTGTTTTGTCTTGTTTTGTTTTTATCCCTTCCCTAGTCAATTCTCAGCTCACACACATGCTGGAGTTTCATAATATAAAACAAATAAACAAACACGCACGTCTGCTTCTCCCTCGGCCCCCTGCTCGTGCTCTGTCTTGCTCTCTCTTTCTCTCTCTCTCTCTCTCTCTCTCTCAAATAAATAAATGAATAGAATCTTTAAAAAAATTAAAATTTCCTCTTAACTTTAATGTGCAGAAAATGATAGTACGGGAGCAGAGCTAAACAGCACCAGGAACCTGGCCTCAGTCTTTGGAGTTTATTGAGGAGGTGAAGGGTCTGGGGTCAGTAGGAAAGCATATAATGCATTGAAACAGAAAAGGTCCTAGTCAAGTATTGGCAATTTCTGTCATTGGAAAATGGGGTGTCAATATGACCTGATCTTCCAATGTCATATATATATAGATAGATATCTATCTATATATATATCTTTTTTAGTATTACTATTTTTAGTATTACTATTAAGACTTTTTTAGTATTACTTTTTTAGTATTACTTTTTTTAGTATTACTATTAAGACTTACATCACATAACATAAAATTCACCTGCTTAAAATATACAAATCAGTGCTTTTTAGTATACTCAGTGATGCAACTCTCAACATAACCTAAATCTAGAACATTCTCAGTATCCCGCAAAAGAAACCCTGTTCCCACTGGCGGTAGCTATCACTGCCCCCTTGCCTCCTCCCAGCTCCTAGCAACCACTCATCTTATTTTTGATCTCTATTGATTTGCCTATTCTGGATCTTTTGTATAAATGGAATCTTGCAATGTGTTTTCTTCAGTGGCTGGCTTCTTTCACGCAGCGTAATGTTTTGGAAGTTCATCCATGTCATAGCATTGAAATACTTTAAATACTTAAAACAGTATGTTAAGAGCAGCCAGCAACACAGATTTTTGTGTGAACTCTGCGTTGTTAAATGGACATTAATTTGAAGCCATGGTATAGTCACAGTAAAAGAAGCGGGACAGTTGATCTGGTTTTCAAGCCACCATTTTGCAAACTTCGTCGAGAGCGTAGACGTAAACACAAACTTTGAACAACACGGGAACGCAGACGCCATTTGCCTTTGTGTCCTCTGAATGGAGAACCAAGGGCTGGGTGGTTGGAGGGTTCTGTCCTGAGTGAAGGTAATGAGGACACACATGGTTCATAGAGAATTTTTAAGTGGTAATTATTGACTAAAAGTTAGTCTGCTTCTTGTCATCATGCCAAAAATTCTAAACAATATTACTTATAAAAATAATCTTTCTCCCAAACATATTTTGTTTACCTTAGTTCTCATCAATTGCCCTGATTATCCCTGGGTTTCACTAATAGATAGCTTCAGATTAGCACATTGTCTTTCCTCTTTCTTTAAAAAACAGTGTTTTGTACATGGCAGTTTATTTGGAGAACTTTCAGTTATAAATTGGCCTTGGACACAAGGGGACTCAGTCACAGGCATCTATTTCAAGAATAAACTCTTAAAGGTTTGGAATCCTTCAAGCTTGCCTCAGGGTAGCTTGTATCCTCAACCCCTGTGGGCCTACCCAGTTTTGCATTTCGACAGCAAATGCAAAACAAACATGGATGCCCAGGGATTATAATAAAGGAAAAAACAAAACATAGGATACTTCAGGTCTTGTCTTTTTATGGGACCACTTGGAGTCTTTATGCATAAAAATTTTTAAACTTGCTTAATAAACAGAAGTCATAATATTATTTGTGACTGCAAAAGACAAATAGGTAGGCACAGATATCCCCCTTTAAAAAATGTAGTGATGAGGGACACCTGGGTGGTTCAGTCCATTAAGCCTCTGCCTTTGGCTCAGGTCATGATCCCAGGAGCCCCATACTGGGCACCCTGCTCGGCCGGGAGTCTGCTTCTCTCCCTCTGCCTCTCACCCCACTCATGCTCTCTCTCTCTCTTTCTCTCTCTCAAATAAATAAATAAAATCTTTAAAAAATAATAACAAAAATAAATACAAATAAAAAACGTAGTGATGAAATTAAAAACTAATACCATGTTACTGTTTTCCTTTTGCACATTTTATTTTTTATTTTATGTATATTTATTTACTTTTTTTACTTGCATATTTACATATAGAAAACAGGATAAAAGGTAATTTTCCCCACCTATATTTCTTTTCTGCCACTATTTTGTTTCATTTCACAGTAGCTCCTGAAAATGCCTTTGTCATACACAGGGAGTGATACATGTGATTCACCTCAAGTATCAAAGTTACTAGTTATGCCACTAGTCCCAGGGAGAGAGAGAGAGGGAGGGAGTACAAAAGGATTTCATAAAGTAAGAAATGGCATGCCAATGATAAACATATTCCTTCACTGATCTGAAAAATAACTTTAAGAACTAAGTGTGTGCTAGACATTTTCCATTTATCTATTGATGTGTAACAAACTGCCCCAAAAGTTGGAGGTTTAGTGGTTTTTTTTTTTTTTAAAGATTTTCTTTATTTGAGAGACAGAGAGAGAAAGAAAGAGAGCAGGGGAAGGGGAAGAAGAAGACTTCCGGGCAAGCAGGGAGCCCTAGATGTGGGGCTCGGTCTCAGGACCCCGGGATCATGACCTGAGCCGGAGGTAGATGCTTAACCAACTGAGCCACCCAAGTGCCCAAGGAAATTTTAAATTTTGTGGTACCCCTGTCTCTAGCAAATAAAGGAAGATTGAAAGATACAATGAAAGGTGAATCGTATGTTCGAAGATTAATGGGAGGCAGAATCATTTTTCCGTGGCATCTGGCTTACTTCACTGTTTTTTGCACTGCCTGCCTTGCACCTAAAGGTGGCAATCTAGGTCTTGGAGTTCTCTCTGAGAAAGATGGGAGAGAAGGAACAGAGATGCTATTCCACCAGGATGTCCCGGTTCCACCACACCTGGGATGCACAGCCGGCATGCAGCTGGGGGCTCGCAGGTGGGGGCACGGAACTGGGGCAGCTGGAGGTCAGCCCAAGCAGTGTGCCACGTGATTCGCTTTATGCTACTTGTTAAACATGGTGTCATTCACCGCTGTCTTGTGCCTCACCCGGGGGGATATTGTAAGGTCAGATCAGAAGGACCTCAGGACACGGTCATCCAAACAGATGCCGTTGCGCAGTGCACTCCCACACCACCCTTCCCTTCCCACATAGGTTACATCTGACATGCCTTTTTGTTTCCGATGCTTTCCCCTCTCTTGATTATGATGTGAAATCCAACAGTGGGATGACAAAGCCATATTCCTTTAGTCTTTCCCTCCCCCTCCCCCTCCTTATCATCCTCCTTAACTGTATACCTACCTACCTGTCATCTTACACATGAATATATGGAAATGAACGAATTTACCACTGTGAAAATTGCTTTTATTACTTAAAAAACCTCATCACTAATTATAGAAGGTAATGCTGTAGGAGGTGACAGCTTGTACACACATTCTCTGCCTATCTGTCTGTCTCTGTCTCTACTCTCCTTAATAGAAATGTGTTCAATGTTCAACTTCCCAGTAAAAAGGCAGTCACTATGTGAATAGGAACTCCGTTCATTTTGTTCATCTTTGGAACAGCGAGTGGCACATAAGGCATGGTCCTTAAATTTTTGCTAAATGAGAGGCTGATTTTTTAAGGCAAAAGGAAAAATAACTGGTCAATTAAGAAGCCTCTGGTTCCTCACATTGAAACAATACTATATTGTTATAATTTGTCTCGGTTTTTATTAATAAGCACACTGGTTATACTGTGCATGGAACACAGGGCAGTTTCAATATACTTTTTTTTCTTTTTTTCTCTTCTTATTTAGAAATAATTTCTAACTTCCAGAAAAGCCTTGTTCAAAAAACTTTTTTTCCCTCTAAATCATTTGAGAGTAAGGTCCTGATATGATGCCGTGTCACCGGCTAATATTTTAGTGTGTGTTCCTACAAATGAGGGCATTATTCTACATAACCGCCATATAACCATCGAATTCAGGCCATTAACATTGACATATTGCCGCCATCTAACCCAGGCACCCCATTCAGATTTCTTCAGTTATTCTAATAATGTCATTTATAGCAAAAGAATCCAATCCAGGATCACATATTGGGTTGAATTGCCACGTCTCTTTAATCTTCACTTTGAAATATATCCTCAGTTTTTCGTTGACTTTCATGACATTGATTTGATAATTCGGAACTTTACAGATGAGTCATTTTTTAGAATGTCTTTCAATTTGGGCTTGTCTGATATTTCCTCATTGTTTGGTTGAGGTTGTGCATCTGGGGCGAGAATGTCATAACATGATGACACGTCTATGATAGCTGTGTTCTAGTCACCACACTTCATCAAGTGGCACGTGATTTCTCCCATTACTCTTAGTATTTGCTTTGATCACTTTGGGGCTTTTCCCAATGGAAAGTTATTCTTTTCCTTTTGCACATAATGTGCATCTTGCAGGGAGGTAACTTGTAACTACATCAGTATCCAATACCTAATCAAACTTTTACTAATGATTTCCATATTCACCGATATCCCTTGGCTAAATTATTGCTCTGATAGTTGCCAAATGGCGATTGTCCAGTTCCATTATTCTGTCTGCATCTATTAGTTGACATTCTTGTGAGAAGATTTTTATTTTCCCATTTGTTTATATCAGTGCAATCTCACGGATTCCTATTCCATTTAATGGGTATAGTCTATTATTATTATTACTATTCAGTTTGATAATGAAATTGTACCAGATTTGACTGGTGGGGACCTTCCCAAGCTGACTTGGACTTCTTTTTTAATGTATCTGCTATTCTCTGAGAACATTTTTTTAATCTTTTAAGTTTATTTTACTTTCATTGAAGTAAAGTTGACCTACGATGTTATGTTAGTTTCAGATGTATAACACAGCAATTCAACAATTCCATTTATGCAATGCTCACCATAAGTGTAATTACCATCTGTCACTGTTCTTTCTGGCACGAGATGGTCGAAGCTCATCTAGCTCTGCTTCTGTCCCAGCCTTAAATCAGGCTTTACTCCAAGATACTTAGGTTCCTTTTGGCAGAAAATGATATTTAAAAGTAAAATCTGTGTGTGTGTGTGTGTGTGTGTGTGTGTGTGTGTGTGCGTGTGTACGTATATAAACATGCATATATACATATGTGTGTGTATATATATATGATTCAACTACATTTTTCCTTTCCATATATGTAACCTTTTTCTCCAACAGTGAAAAAAACTAGTTGCTATTATTCTTAACATATTTATTCACTGGATTAATACCCCCTCTGTGTAATTAACCATCCATCACCACCCTCTCTGTTTAGGTCTCCATATTTACCTTACTTATTAGTCTCTGAGGCTTTGCTCCAGACCATCATTGCACTCTCAAACCTCCCCTTTCAGTGTCTTGGTCATCCGATATTTGTGAACCATATTCTGAGTGGAACTCACTGCTCTAAAGGCAGGGATTAGATGGTGCGGGGAACAAAATGAACCTGGTTTCTGCTCACAAGGAAACTGCCTTCTAGTTGGAAAGCACAAGTATATATATATTTTTTAACTTTCGATTTTTTTTTAGTAGGCACAAAATTTCATCAGTCACATAAACCATACCAGAGTTCCAGAGTTAAAGGCTAACATATATGGAAACATTATAAACTTAGGTGAATACAGGCAGGGATTGTCCCAGAATAATAGTTCTTTGGAACAGATTTATAAAAGATGCAGGTCAATTTGAATAATCATGATCTATCAGCATTAATTCATCACTACCTAGAATATTTATCAGAATTATCAAAGTACTAACCCGTTTTAATAATTTTCCTTTCTTCCAATTAGATCTTCATTGTCAAGCTTCATTTAGATGCAAATCCTTTAAGTTAAATCTTGCCTAGAAGCCTACATCGTAAAAGACATATAAAAGACCATGTTCTGTTTGAAGTGGGAGTAGGGTCCCGGAAGCTTTGCCTATTTTCTTCCCCTTTCAATGCAACCCATGGGGCTACTCAACAAAACATCATTTGAAACCTGTGGTCTACGTGGCTGCCATACTTTTCCCTCAATGAGTCTTCTGAAAGACTGTGTTCTTGTAGGTGTTCGACAAAATAGCTATTGGGCATCTTTTCTGTGCCTAGTACTATACACGGTGCTAGAGAAACAACAAACTGGAAAGGTCCACTGTTATCTTCCCCAGCATGCAGAATACTAAGGGATAGGGACAGTGTAGAAATCAATACACACCGAGTAAACAGGTACCAAGGAAACACATACCAAGATATTTCCAGACTGTTATAAGAAATATGAGGTGAATATATGAATCTGCTAGAGAACCCTCTGGCAAAAGGTGAGCTTTTGATGATAGCGTGATTTGGAAAAGCCTCCATAATGTAGGGATATTGAAGCTGAGCCCTAATGAACCCTAAATGATGTGGATCCAAGCATGGAGAGTGTTAGGTAGGAGTGGTAAGGGAATTTCAGGAAAAGGAAAGGCATGCATAAAGGCCCTGAGATAGGGGAGACCTGGCGTGCTCTTAAGAACCTCAGGAGGCCACTATAGCCAGGAAGTATCTATCACAGGAGTGAGAGGAGAGGTTGCAGACATAGGAAGGGACCACTTCCTGAAGTGCTCTGGTTAGGAGTATGGATTTTATTCTTAAAGACTTGGAAATTCAGGAAATGATTTTATGTAGCAAAGTGATTTAATAGATATTTGTCATGTTTTGACCGCAGGGTATTTCATCTAATTTCCTGTATTTGTGGTGTGTGTGTGTGGGGGGGAGGGTTCTCCCTTCTGTGGATCCTGTGATCAGTGCTCTCCCCAGCAGAGCTCTTCCTCTCTCCACCATCATCAGCTTCAGGTGTGCTGCACAGGATCCTGGCTTGATGGGTCAGAGGCTCCTCCCCAGGACTTTGGCCCTGGAGAAGGGGGAGGAGCTAGGAACTTAGGGAATTATTTCCAACAGATTGTGGTCTTAATCAAATGGCTGCACGCATGGCCTTGGCAGTGAGTCCTGTGGCTTATTTTCCCTTGATTTCTCTTCATTTCTCCCCCACCCCCGAGCTCCCCAGCTTTTGCATTGATCTGGTGAACTCCCCAACATCCCTCTAAGCAATTTTTTTCTGCTTAGGTTACTATCTTGCTTTCGACCAGGCACTGTGGCTGATGTGTATTTGAAGAAGATCTCTTTGCTTCCTGGGGACAGGCAAGATTAGGACAGAGGAGAAGGTGCCCTTGATTCAGTAATGAGGGTGATAGTAACAGAAAATTCTGTGCAGAGATGAATATCCAGGCGTAGGTAAAAGCACCTCTCTGAATGGGGAAGGAAATCACAGCTACAAAGACCATGCGTTTTCGTCATATGAGAATTCCGAAGCCAACCTTTGCCTGCAACCCAAAGTATATTCCCTTACAATTTTGGTAAAAAAAAGGCAACTGTTTAACAAGCTCCCTTACTTATTTTCCATTTACAACAGATATTGAGAAGCGTATAAGAAATAGAAGTGAGGTAGGAAGAGCAGAGTTCTTAGAGGCAATTAATTCTTCATACCTTTGCATCTCTTTCAAAGCAGTCCTGTAATTCAACTCAGCACAAAGATGCATGTTCAGAATAATAACCCTTGCTAGCAGTTGTAAGTACTCTGAGAGATATGTTTTGTTTGGCTTGTACAGCATTAAAAAATGACTTAGGTGTCAACATCAACAAATAGGAAGACTAGATTTCATTGTGAAAATCCTTAGCTTTTCTGTTCAAGAATTTTGAGCAGTATCCTTTAAAAGGGAAATGAACACTCCCCATTTTACCACAGTCCCCACCATTCCTTCTTGTCTCTTTCACCTGATTAGTGTTTATGTTACTTTCTTAATCCCATGAGCATTTAATTTTGAGATTCCCCAGCAACATCAACAGAAGTTTAAATTCTGTTCCATGGATGTTTAAAAAGATGAGACCATGATTGAAAATATTAGAGATATTGTCATTAATTTTACTAATATACTAATATGGCAGGAATTAAACTTCAGTATCTTACTTCTTAATAATACAGAAGAGATAAGTACTGTGCTGTGGGTGTGTTCCTTGAATAATTATTTATGAGAAGATATTTTTTATGATCTAATAAGGCAAGCAAATGAACATGCCGTCACGTGAGGCAGATCTGGGGGAGGCAAACATCATTGTTTTTGCAATTTGGAAAGAAAATTATGATTATTATTTTTGCAAATAATCCAAGCATAGTTCTGGTCTTTCTTTTCTCACCAATATTTAACTTCCTTGATGCCTGGTACTTCTTTTGATTTTTCACATCTTTTTGTACTTTTCTGTGTTGTTAGAAGTGTTCACATTCATATGAACTTTACGGATACAAGTTAGCTCTTTAAAACATCAAGCATCATGGAAAGGAGAGATTGCTGGGAGATTTCGTGGATCACTGTAGAGGTTTCAGGTGGAAAAAATTATATCGATCTTTCTGATCAACTCCATAACAGGGCATTGGGGAAATGAAATGCTAATTTTGGGGTAGTAAGAGCAGAGATTGCTTTGAAGTCAGAGTCATATTTTGGTGCTATTGTAGCACTGAATTGTGGACTTGCCTCTAGTTTCCAAACCAAACTCAGGATGAAACCTCTCTTTCAATCCCTATCTAAAGGCCCTACGTGATGTAATTCTTGCCCACATCTCTGACTCTTCTTTTTATGTTATAACTCACTAAACATAATTTTTACTTATCCCTCCCTCAGTTTTTAGAACATATTAATCTGTGGGGTTGGGATCAGGGTGAACCAACCAACCAACGCCTTAAATTTTTGTTCCTCACCCTCGTCCTTTACCCCACCCCTGTCCTTCCCTTGAATTCTATGCCCCATGAGTCATTGCTTCAAGTACAAAATTTAAGTGTGTGTGTGGGGGGGTACAGAAGTCAGAAATCAAGAGAAATAACATGTAATGCAATATTTTTTTAAAAAAATTAAAATGGAGGCCAAAGGAAAATGTGGATCGATGTACACATTTTAATGTATTTTAACACTTATTTTTTTCCAAAACCTTAAAGTAGGTGAAAATCTATTGGATAATTGAAATGTAGGTGTATTAAAACTCATAACTTTAATATAATTAATTAAAATAATTAATTTATAATTATTCATTATAAATATAAATCATATTTAAATATAATGAATATTAATAAATCATAATTTATAATACAATTAATTTAATATAATTTAATATAATGTAATTTTAGACACATTACTTATACTAATAACAGAATTTATTATCATTTGACTTTTCTGCTCTAATGGAAGCAAAATCATGGATGCTATTCTCAGGGTCCACTCTTTAATTTACCTTATAAGAATTGCCATATTTGACAATTTCTCTTTTCCAAGTACCTATCTTCAATAAATTTGAGTGAGGGGAATGAACAGTTAATATGGCCTCTGAGAGGGAGAAGGACGCTTGCCCATCTTGGTTCTCAAGAAACTGATGCAATGAGGCACTGATCTGTGGTGATCAACTAGCACTTTGATTCCTGTAGAGCTCATGCAGGAGGACTTGGCTTGAAGTCTGTTAGTCAAGAAGGCTTAGTGATTCAACTAAATTCCACAGTTGGGTAGACTAAACCCAGCCAGTCACAGATAACACTTTATGAGGGCAGGGTTGTCTCCGGAGAAGCAGATCAGAAGAAGGCTGCTCCTGAGAGAAAGGGTACAAATGAGTTGAACATGAGCAATTGTTCTGCCTAAATTTACCATTTAGATGTCCCTACACTCACTCCAGGGCAAAGAGAATGGAGAATGGAGAGATGCTAGAAATGACACCAAATGAGCTACTTTTGCAGAAAGGAATATCAGGAATGAAGAAGAAGGAATACCCACTAAAGCAGACAAAGCATATTCTACCCCAGGATATTTGCTTCTGCTGGCCTTTCTGCCTGAACCCTCTTTCTCTATATCTTCGCACAACTGAATGCTTCTCAACATTTTAGTCAAAGCTCAGTTGTTGCTCCTCAGGGAGGCCTTCTCCTGACCACTTTTCCTAATATTGCTCACCTGTTCCCAGGTAGACCTTGTCTGTTTTAATTTATGGAATGTGTTTCTAAGGTTATGTTATCAATAGCATGCAAGTTCCATAATGGCAGTAACCGTGCTTGGCTGTTGAGCACCTCAGACTGACTCTGGCCCACAATTAGCAGGTGTTGTAGGTTGGGTTTTCCAGACGCAGAGCCTGGAATGAGTTTTCTTGGGTAAGTGCTTCATTGAAGTGTTGTCCTGGAGAGAAGTGAGAGAACCAGGACGATCCCAGGGAAGCCAGAACCGGTGGCCATGTAGCCTCAGTCTAATTGCATGGGGAACTCTGGAGCATGAATGACATCACACAGTTGTCCCACTTGGAAGCCAGCACCCTGGGTTGTCACCCCACTTCCCCACGATGGTCAGTCATCGACCTGAGAGGCACTCCTGTGAGCTGAGGGTGATTCTCACAGAAGGGTATAGTTGTGAGTGATTAGTAGGGGATGAGTGCACTTCTTGGAAAAGGGGGTCTAGGTGAGCAATGTATACATTCCTAAGTGTGCAATAAATATTTGGTCAAATGTTAATGTTAATGTCAATCAAAGTGTTAATCAAAGTAACCCAACCGTTGTTTTTCATTTAGGACTTTGTGTGGCTGAGAAGGTATCATTTCCTCAAGCTCTTCTATCTCAGTGATATGTTATGTTTTACAACCAGAATATTCCCTGCTGCCACAGTTCTTCCCTCTTGTTTGTGTATATACAAAGTTTATGACTTGCTGACTCAGATTCCCTCAGTCTGTTAATACACGCTGGGGGTAAGTTAGGGGCTTTGAGAGAATGTGCTAACTTCTTAATGAATCCAGCATGCCTTGTAGAAGATTTTGGTTCTTTTCCAATGTGACAAATGGTATCCTGGTGGGTAGTAGAGATGTTCTTTCCACAACTCCAACACAACAGTGAAAAAGTTGTAAAGAGGCAGGTAATCAATTGGTCTTTTCTGTTTAATTCCAATTGACTTATTTTGGGCTCCTTCCACTTGCTATTTACATTCAAATTCCATTTAAATAACCAAATATTCTAAATACAGAGTGTATCTATCTGCATATGTATGTGCTATTTATATGTATATATGCTCATGTAAGTGTGTGTATATATAAATATATGTGTAGATACATAAAACCTCCCACCTTTAGATAGGATTTATGGCAGTTTAGAATCAATGTAGAAAACAACAGGATTAGAAAAGGAATAGAAAAAGGAGGAAATATCAACATCCACCATTATCAATACAAAAGGAATGGAGTCGGTAATGAGTTTGTTACATAAATGTATATTATCAAATCCTATACACTTGTTAGATAGGATGAGGCCCAAGTTTCTCTATAGGCATTTAACATAAGGGAAATGAAGGCATTTATGAGGCATCTTATAAAGTGTCTAACAAAGGGAAATTATATCATTTACAGCACGAGGATAAAAGCAAACTAAATTCTTATGAAAGGTACTAGCATTCTTGAGTTGAAGGAAATGCAGATGTCTCATGAGAGTCTTTGTATGCTTTATATGCAGTATTCTTCATAGATAGTACTCTATTACAATATACGTTTTCTTGAAAAACCTTGTAGAATTACTCGGTAAAAATAATGGGGAAAATAACATGAGAAAACACTCAAACCATGCAAGTATGTAATTACGACAATAATAAAAATCATACTATTCCTAAAAAAACACAAATATGAGCACAAATATATTACATCTTAATAAAGAAATAATACAGTAAGAATAGGACTTTATATCTTGGATCAGAAGTGAAGAAAACTCATTGGAAGAGAATGTGAGGGAGGGATTGAAGCTGCAAAATTAAATGAATAGATAAACACGTAATGAGTGGAAAGAATCATGCAAGAATCATTTCCAAGACAAACTCCAAGTTCAACCAAGTGTGGAGAGGAACTTGGAGTGAACAGATACCCCTCCCCCCACCTCCAACCCAACTGGCCTTTTGTGGTCCAGATAGTGTAAGTGGCACTTTTTATTTCCAGGTTGTCTAGGAGCTAATTTACATCACAGAAGCAGGTACTGAGGGAGAAGAGACTGCTTTCAAAAAAATTAATTTTTAATTTTTTATTAACATAGAATGTATTATTTGTTTCAGGGCTATAGGTCTGTGACTCATCAGTCTTAACACAATTCACAGCACCCACCGTAGCATATACCCTGCCCAGTGTCCATCACCCAGCCACCCCCTCCCTTCCACCCACCCCTTTCCACTCCAGCAACCCTCAGTTTGTTTCCTGAGATTAAGAGTCTTTTATGATTTGTCTCCCTCTCTGATTTTGTCCCGTTTCATTTTTTCCTCTCTTCTCCCATGATCCTCTGCCTTCTTTCTCAAATATCACATATCAGTGAGATCATATGATAATTGTCTTTCTCTGATTGACTTATTTTGCTTAGCATAATACCCTCTAGTTCCAGCCACATCCTTGCAAAAGGCAAGATTTCCTTCTTTGATGGCTGTATAATATTCCATTGTATATATATACCGCATTATCTTTATGTATTCATCTGTCGATGGACATCTAGGCTCTTTATATAGTTTGGCTATTGTGGAAATTGCTGCTATAAACATTGGGGTGCACATGCTCCTTCGGATCACTACATTTGTATCTTTAGAGTAAATACCCAGTAGTGCAATTACTGTGTTGTAGGGTAGCTCTATTTTCAACTTTCTGAGGAACCTTCATACTGTTTTCTGGAGTGGCTGCACCAGTTTGCATTCCCACCAACAATGTAGGAGGGTTCTGCTTTCTTTTTTTTTTTTTAAGATTTATTTTTTTGACAGAGAGAGACACAGCGAGAGAGAGAAAACGGGGAATGAGAGAGGGAGAATAGTCTTCCAGTGGAACAGGGAGACTGACATGGGGCTCAATACCAGGACCTGTGATCATGACATGAGTCAAAGGCAGATGCTTAATGACTAAGCCACCCAGTTGCTGAGGGTTGCTTTATTCTCATCCTTGTGAACATCTGTCGTTTCCACACTTGTTAATTTTAGTCATTCTGACTGGTGTGAGGTGGTACCTCATTGTGGTTTTGATATGTATTTCCCTGATGCTAAGTGATGTTGAGCATTTTTTTATGTGTCTGTTGGCCATTTGGATGTCGTCTTAGCAGAAATGTCTGTTCATGTCTTCTGCCCATTTCTTGGTTGGATTATTTGTTCTTTGGGTGTTGAGTTTAATAAGTTCTTTATAAATTTTGGATACTAGCCCTTTATCTGATATGTCATTTTCAAATATCTTCTACCATTCTGTCAGTTGTCTTTTGGTTTTGTTGACCATTTCCTTTCCTCTACAAAAGCTTTTGATCTTGATGAAGTCCCAATAGTTCATTTTTTCCCTTGCTTCCCTTGCCTTTGGCAACATGTCTAGGATGAAATTGCTAGGCTGAGGTCAGAGAGGTTGCTGACTATGTTCTCCTCAAGGATTTTGATGGATTCCTGTCTCACACTGAGGTCTTTCATCCATTTGAGTCTGTTTTTGTGTGTGGTGTAAGGAAATGGTCCAGTTTCATTCTTCTGCAAGTGGCTGTCCAATTTTCCCAACCCAATTGTCGAAAAGACTGTCTTTTTTCCATTGGACATTCTTTCCTGCATTGTCGAAGATTAGTTGCCCATAGAGTTGAGGGTCCATTTCTGGGCTCTCTGTTCTGTTCTGTTGATCTATGTGTCTGTTTTTTGTGCCAGTAATGTACTGTCTTGATGATTACAGCTTTGTAATAGAGCTTGAGATCTGGGGATTGTGATGCCACCAGCTTTGCTTTTCTTTTTCATCATTCCTCTGGCTATTTGGGGTCTTTTCTGGTTCTATACAAATTTTAGGATTATTTGTTCCATTTCTGTGAAAAAAAATTGATGATATTTTGATAAGGATTGCATTAAATGTGTAGATTGCTCTAGGTAGCATAGACATTTTAGCAATATTTGTTCTTCCAATCCATGAGCATGGAACATTTTTCCATTTCTTTGTGTCTTCCTCAATTTCTTCCATGCGTATTTTATGGTTTTGAGTACAGATTCTTTGCCTCTTTGGTTAGGTTTATTCCTAGGTATCTTATGGTTTGGGGTGCAATTGTAAGTGGGATTAACTCCTTAATTTCTCTTTCTTCTGTCTTTTTGTTGGTGTATAGAAATACAACTGATTTCTGTGCATTGATTTTATATCCTGACACTTCACTGAATTCCTGTATGAGTTCTAGCAGTTTTGGGGTGGAGTCTTTTGGGTTTTCCACATAAAGTATCATATCATCTGCAAAGAGTGAGAGTTTGACTTCTTCTTTGCTGATTCAGATGCATTTTATTTCTTGTTG
>CM052811.1:114658650-114677291 GCA_028533885.1 Nasua narica
AAAAAAAAAAAAAAAAAGGCCACCATTTGCCCCCAGGACCACGTCCAGGTGACTGACATCCGCCTGAGGACCATGATGCTCAGCGCCCAGAATCCCTCCAAATCTTACACCTTCCGACTCCGCCCTGGGCTCCTTGCCCGAATGGTCACCTAAATTCCCGATCTCCCCGTAAATTACAAAACCACAGGAGCTTTGTCAATCTACATAAAACATCTGAATGCTAATGAAATGGCCCAGCACATTAATTAGATAGTCAATAGATCATTCAGTCCTAACAGCTCAGTTCTCTTCTCTTCATTTATTTTTCAAACAATAGAGCAGCAGCACGTTAGGAATGAAATCAGAATACCAATTAATTCCCGTTCAGTACATTTCCAAACAAGTTTTCGTAACCACACGCCAGAATTATTTAAAAAATACTTTCATAATATTAAACTTTACCTCTTTTACTCTTAATCTGAAAACAGGAAAGAGACATTGATGTCATTTACACATATACTCCAAAGAGATTTCAATAGAAGTGGATCAGCAACACTAAGCCAGTAAAACATGAATCTCAAGAACAAAATCATTTGCCCATGTTAATGAGTCATCAGAACTGATATTTGGTATGAAATGTCTATAAATTTAAATGGATGGGATGCCAATTTTGTTACAGAATAAGATTATAAAACTCAACAGTCAAATTTTATAGGACTTCTTTCAGGCTAGATAATGTAGTCTGAAACTCATTAAGAAAGTGGGTTTTTTTGTTAAAGGCAGAAAGTTTAGCAAGAAATTTCAGTGTTAAGTTAATTTATCCAATTCCAGAAATCCCTGGGGACCTTTTTGGAGGAAAAAATAAATCACCGATATTTTCTTTTTTCTTTTTTTTTTTTTTTTCTATTTAATCAACCTGCAGTCAACTGACTATCATTAAAAGACAGTATGAAGGATCAAAATGAACTAAATAAAAAGTAATGTGTAAGTCAAAATTTGGAGGCAGTTGTGGGATTGCTGGTTCATTTCATTGCTTTGCTGTTGCTGATTAGGGTATCTCCAGGCTTAAAACACTTTCGCAGGGGCGCCTGGTGGCTTGGTGGGTTAAAGCCTTTGCCTTTGGCTCAGGTCATGTTCTCAGGGTCCTGGGTTCGAACCCCGCATGTGGCTCTCTGCTCAGCAGGGAGCCTGCTTCCCCCTCTCTCTCTGCCTGCCTCTCTGCCTACTTGTGATCTCTCCCCTCTCTGTCAAATAAATAAATAAAATCTTAAAAATAAAAAAGACACATTCACAAAGAAGATTATATATATATTGACACCCTCAAAAACAAAATTATTAGAGTCATTTTGTTTGTTTTTTTCCTAAAATGTACACATTTGATTGTTTAATTCCTACTGAAGATCTGAACAGTGATATGGATGTTTTTCTTCACAGTATTATGATGTTGTCTTATCTTGTTGGCAGATGACTTGACAACTACAAAAAAAAAGCAAAAAGAAAAATAAACGTTGCTTATAAATCTGTCACCAAATGTTTTGTTATATTTCCTGTAGTCTATTTGTCCATGCTAATTTGGTGTACATATTTTATTGTATATATACATATTTGATATGATTATATAGTTTATAAATATTAGACAATCTAATACTTTAAAAATAATAAGCTTTGGGGTCCGTGGGTGGCTCAGTGGGTTAAGACTATGCCTTCGGCTCAGGTCATGATCTCAGGGTCCTTGGATCCAGCCCTGCATTGGGCTCTCTGCTCAGCAGGGAGCCTGTTTCGTCTTCTCTCTCTGCCTGCCTCCCTGCCTACTTGTGATCACTCTCTCTCTCTGTCAAATAAATAAATAAAATCTTTAAAAAGTAAAATAATAAACTTTATTGAGGTGTCATTTACATGAGATAAAATTCACTCACTTTTAATTCTGGATCATTCTTCATTCCTTAAAATAGCCCTGTTTGGTAGTTTATCATCTTTAATATACTACAAAATATAACCTGCCAGGTTTTTGTTAGAAGTTTTGCATCTGTATTTATGAGTGAGTTAGATCTGTACTTTTAAAATTTTATCTAGGTCAGGTTTTCTATAGAGACTTTATTTGGCTGGAGAATCTTTTAAAATATTCTGGAATAGCACATATAATTGGGATCAGTATTCTTGGAAATAAGAAATTAAAACCAAAGAAAAAGAAAATTACACTCACGTGGACCCAGAATTATTATATTACTGCATATGTATGTACAAATCATGGATGTGTGAATGTGTGTGTGTAAAAACTTAATGAACAGTAACTGAGAAAAAAATGTTTCTTAAATTTCCAAAATCGAGTTTTCATAAATCCATGTGAATTTTGGTTGTTTGCATTATCTTTTTAATGATTAGTGAATGGAAAACACTATATTCAAATTTGTGAGCACAAAGTTGCATGCTGTATTTTTTGTAACATTTATAAAATCCTACATATTTAATTTTGCTTTTAATTAAGTTTCTTTGATTTGTCTATTCCTCTTTTTTTGACTAGAAAGAGAACTTCTTCAGTGGTTGTTTGAAGTCATCTCTTAAGCTTATAGGTCATGGATTTCTTTATTTAATGGACCAATCAGCCATTATTTTTATTCCTTGTTCTTGTTTTCTTTAGATAGTTCATTCTTTTTCAATTCATCCTCCACTTATAATACAACCACATAAAGGCATAATATACCTCTGAGTATCCTGTTCATGACATTTAAAAAATTTTTTTCTCAGGGACGCCTGGGTGGCGCAGTTGGTTGGGCAACTGCCTTTGGCTCAGGTCATGATCCCGGCATCTTGGGATCGAGTTCCGCATCGGGCTCCTTGCTCTGCAGGGAGCCTGCTCCTCTCTCTGCTTCTGCCTGCCTCTCTGCCTGCTTGTGTTCTCTCTCTGTTAAATGAATAAATAAAATCTTTAAAAAAAAAATTTTTTTTTCTCAGTTTTATATTGTATTATATTATATTAAAAAATAGTCAATGAATGTCACATACTCTTAACCTAGATTCACCATTTATTAACATTTTCCCCTTCTCTTTTTATTACTCCCTCTTGTGCTCTCTTTCTCTATTTGCTTTTGCTGAATGATTTGTGAGTAATTTGCAGACATCATGATCCTTGTAGACCTGTGTCATCACCTTGTGTTTTCAAAGTAAAAAGATATTCTCTCACAAAAGTCAAGGCGCATTGTCAAATTCAGGAAGTTTAACATTGTTTAAATTTCATTATCCAACATATACTCCATATTCAAATATTTAAGATCATGTTCCAAAGCATAACTTTGTATATTATAACTTCTGTAACTTTCTATAAGTGGTATTTTTCTTAGCTCTAAGACCTGACCCAGGGCCATGTATTTCCTTTTACTGTGTGTCTCTTTAGTTTCTTTTAATTATACTTTTTTTAACCTTTTGTTGCTTTTCTTGATATGGGCAAAGTTGAGGAATATAGGTTAGCCATTTTGTAGAGTTCCCCTAATTTGGGTTTTCTGATTTTTCCCTGTGATTGGATTCAGACAGTAAATTTTTAGCAGTTGAGACTTACAAGCAATGTTGTGTCCTTCTCAGTGTATTAAATCAGGAGGTACAAGATGTCCATCAGAGTCAATTTTTATTAGATTACGTTTGCTCACTTCTAGGTAATGTCTGCCAGATTCTTGCACTATGAAGTTACATTCTCCGTCCATTTGTAATGGCTAAGTAATCTGTGGAAAGATACTTTAAATTGTGTGAATATCTTGTTCACAGCAAGGATTTTAAATCTCTACTGTCGATTTTTGCCTGAACTTTGCAGAATAGTGAATTTATAACTCCTTCATTACTTCAACACTTATTAGTTGGTGGTATGAGTATTCTACTGGAAAACAAGTAAACAAACAAAAACTCAAAATCAAAAGCCCTCCCTTCTTCCTTTATGAATGTGAATACTCCCATCCTGTATAGTTACATGGGTTCTTTTTTCTTTTTCTTTTTTTTTTAGTATGTGACTGCTGCCATTATTTATAGTAATCCTAAAAAATTTCCAGAGTTGATATCAAGGTGTCTTTTAGGAACTTTTGCCATGTTCTCATCAGTTTTTCAATACTTCTTTACATCTTGGCACAGAAATATGTTAAAAAATCTCCTTATTTCTCTCTCCTGGCCATTTTTGTGCATACTAATATACAGTAAATGATATAGACACTAGTTGTCAACACATGTATACATTTATGTATCTGTGGAATCTTCAGTTCATGCAAATGTTTCTAATTCCAATTCAGAACCTTAAGAATCCTTAAGATCTGGGAAGGGAGAAGAGAACAAGACAAAATGAGATCTGCATTTTGGTTTGGGAAGGGATGCCGTTCATAAGACTGTCTGTCTACCTTTCATTGGACAGAATTGGGATGCATGCAAGGAGGGATTAGGAAATAATACTTTTTATAGATGAATATAATGCCCACTTAAACAAAATGAGGGTTCTTTTAATTTAAAAAATAGTAACTATCGGGGTGCCTGGGTGGCTCAGTTAGTTAAGCATCTGATTTCGGCTTGGGTTATGATCTCAGGATCGTGAGATGGAGCCTCATGTGGGGCTCTGTGCTCAGTTGGGAGTCTACTAGAGATTCCCTCCCTTTGCTCACATTCTCTCTAAATAAATGAATACGTAAATGCATAAAGTAAATCTTTTTAAAGAATAGTAGCTATAGAAATGAACCTTTCGGTTGGCAGCTAGCAATGGTTGTTAAAATTATCACATATATCGGCAGGAAAACATGCATGTTGTTATGCTCTCTTAATTCCAGAAAAACATTAGTGCTCAACCCCTCTTGCTTGAAGAGGAGAACAGTCTCCTTCTTTAGTTTCAGTATATAGTATCCTGACACTCATCTTTTTTTTTTATTTTAAATAAATATAAATGCTGTGAAAACACTGAAATGTCTCAACTTAATATTTTTGTGTTTACAAAGTAGCTGATAAGACAGTTACTTATTCTAGCATACTCCTTGGCCTGTATAGAGGATGAAATCTAAACCTTATATATACATCAGGTTCAAGAAGATGTTTTGCAAAGTGTCACTATGGCTTCTGCTTCATAGATTATCCTAACACGTGCCCTCATCCATACTCAGTTCTCATGTTCATGTCTGGTTATGCTTGGTTCTGATTCTTTCTTGCTTGTCCAAGCCTTAATTCATCATCCTCAGAATTAGGCAATTATGCTCAACAGAAACCTACTTTTAGAAAGTATAGCTTCATTCCTAAAAAATCTTGTAAATGATCTCAACCTGACCCATATAAAACTGTAATCAAAAGAGGTCACCATATTCTGTGAACAGAAGGAACTCTTTTCTGCTTTCCCACCATGAAAAGTCTACCAATATGGCCTCTGAGGGGTCTACCACTGAGTCTTTGACTTATGGTTTAGAGAATAAGGTTAAAAAAATCAATGGAATAAAGCGAATGCATGCTAGAGAACCACTCTTCAATCTTGTGAGTGTTGACTTATAAACTGATCATTGGTGGAACACCATTTTTCTCTTAGAGAAAAATCACAACACATTTTCTGAGTCAGAGGGGAGAAGGTGCTAGGAGGAACTTGTCATATTATCTGAAGCAGACCCATCAATTGTGTTCAGTCCAAGACACAGTTTGTCCAATTCCCTCCCTAAACACATGTGTATTATAAGGAAGGAAATAGTGTAAAATGATTTGGACTGGATGGGAAACCATATCTCTGCTTTCTTTTTGCCAGAAAAATAGTTCCCTTTTGAGACTGTTTTTGTTTCAAGAAAATTTTGAAAATATAAAATGTCTCCACTCTGTTCACTTCAGTCTCAATTACTGTATATTCGGCTATCATGGGTCCTGGGACACTATTCCAGGGGCTAGTAGCTCTTTTTGGTACTTTGGACTTGGCCATAATTTGACTGCCCTGTGGTCATGGTCATCTAATGATGAACACCAGCCCCTAGGTTCAAACATTAAAACTCTAGTTTGGCTAGATATTTGCCATTTATCTATCTAGCCTAGAGATGACTTCATTAAAGACAGAAAATTTAGCTCCATTACTTTAATATAACATTAAAAATATTGCAATATTGCAACTTGAGAATTGTCCAAAATTGTCTTGGTTTTGCTTGTCCAAAGACTCATGATAAAATAATATTTTGTAAATGCTTGAATTCTATATAATCATTCATGGAGGTGAAGAGTGTTTCCCGAAGTATGTTCTGTGGAATCCTAGTTGTGTGAGATGCTCTAAAGCATCTATAGGCAAGGATTCTGGAGACAAATTTGGGAAATGCCACAGACCATGTCCCTTACTCGGATATTCGTATTTGCTAAGTTCTAGAGAAATCTTTGTTTGAATTAGTCTAGTATTTGACCCCAAATCTCCATGATCATAAAATATTTTCTTACATCCTTTTGCAGCAAGCCCATGGAAAACACATGCATTGTGATGTTTTGAAGACTTGTCGTTCCTACCTTAGCTCCAATAGAGACCGAGTACATTTCTGTAGCTAAATAGTCACGCTCCAATAGAGACCGAGTACATTTCTGTAGCTAAATAGTCACGCAGAACATTTAGACATGTAAAAAATACCCAACATCTGCTCACACAAGCTTAACTGCTTAGTTCCCTCACTGTTCTCAAACACCACCTCTGTGTTCAATCCCGCCTCCCCTACCGTTTGGTGAAACCATTGCTAAAATATATAGATGTTTCCTATAAGCTAATTGTGTTCAATCCAGCCTCCGAGACCTCACTTTTATGTCCTGACACCAATCAGTTCTCCCTCTTGCCCTACAACCAGTCAACCTAATTTCTCATTATTCTTCCAAATAGACCACTTTCCTCTGCTCCATTCACCTCTTGCATATATACTGCAAATTTCCCACCCCCCAGAGTTTGTTGTTTCTACCTCAAATGTTGTGCTTACCACTGTCATGCCCCTTGACACGCTGAGAGCTTTTTCCCTTCATTTCAGTGGCTGTTTTATAGTGGATCCCTGCTCAGCATTCGTCCCTTATCTTCTGATCACAGAAGTCCAGTTTCCTTTGGAGTGATCTGTCTTTCTTATGCTTGGACCATTGCGTTTTGGGGGAGTGATCAGTTCCCAGCTCATGGGATTATAGTTGGCCCATTAGAGTCACAGTGATTGGTTTGGTTTAACATGTGATGCTTTTGATCCAATAAGAATTAACCTCCAGACTTCTGGAATTATAGGGAGAGATAAGGTTCCCACCTCTCCTTACTCCCCATGTTCGAATAGACTTTGCTAACCCCATAGGATATGAGGCTGCTGCTGCTGCTGGTGAACAGCTTACTACCACATTAAGAGAATCTATTTAAGAATGAAGCCCTTATGGAGAAAAAGCAGAGTCAAGAAATGGAGAAATACCAGCAATCCTGTATCCAACTATGCCTAAAGGAATCCCATGTACTTTCCAGTAGCTTGAATTATGTTCAGTTAGGTTTCTGCCATTTGCAGCGAAAGGAAGAGAAATTAACCCAACAGCGACTTTGGAACAGACCCTTTGCTAGTTATGTTCATATCAGCCACTTACCCAAATGCTGTATTTTTAGGAAGCGAACAATTATGTGTGGTCAGCATGCTTATACATAGTCGGAGCGTGAATGTTTCAAAGCCTGCCTATACCATTCTTCTCCGTGTGCCTAGCTTTTCTTCTTTTACTGATAAATTTGTCTGTCTTAATCTTAAAATGCATTTTCCAGTTTTTTTTTTTGTGTACCCTCATATTTATCAGCAACACAAACCAACGCAGACGTGGAAAGGATCAAAACGTGTTGTATAATCCACAGCATCCTGCATGGAGATGTTTTTTGCTTGTGCACTGGCTGATGCATTTTGCTGTCCAAACACTCAGCCCGGAACCTGATAACACCGTTAGCCTTGAGACATCATAAGCTGGAGACCAACCAGATTGGAGCACATCGCAGACATCGTGGATAGAAATCCTACCATGCAAACAATTTTGGTCATTTTCAGCCCAGGGGAGGGGGCTGATCTGACACTAGAGACAGAGTTAGACCTGGGAGGATACATCTCATAAAATAGACGTTTCTCCTCCCTCATGCCTTATGCAAAGCCAGGAAACTGGTTTTATTTCCAATTTGGTAACAAAGAGGAACGAGGTGCTAATCTTTCAAATGAAGATGGAAATATTTTTCCTGCTGACTGACTTTGGAGCACTGTTTCTAAGTGAACTGTCCTCAGGGAAGCAGCCCAGGATATAATTTTGCTGTCACAAAAAACATTACTTTGTATTTTAGTCGAATACATTTAACGCTTTCACAGTTCTCTCTCCCTCTCTCTCTCTCTCTCTCTCTCTCTCCCTCTGTGTGTGTGTGTCTGTCTGTCTCTATGCAATTTAAGCAGAAGGGTTTCTTGGAGTGAAACTTTTCATCTCCCTGCATGCTGCCTTCTCTCGCTCTTACTGATGAGGAGATACAGTTTAACAGATGCCGATGCTAAAGAGCATTGGACGCCCCCTCCTTCTCCAGGCAAAGAAAACTGCTATGTGTTGTAAAGAAGATAAAATAAGAGAAACAAGTATAATAAGACAGAAAAGACCTCCCATTTTTCTTTCCCAAGGAGATAAAGAAGAGTACCTAATAGTAAATACAATCTTACATAAAATAGAAGTGGAAGCGGCCGGGGCGGGGGGCGGGGTGGGAAGCAGCCACTGACATGGCCAATGTCCAATGTGAAATGGGGCTAACAGGTTATCCCCAGATGTTCTGAGTCCTCGAGGAGGTCAAGGTGGGGATAAGCTCTGCATGCCCCACTCCTTAAAACTGGAAGGCTCCAGTGTAGATGTCAGATCTACTAATGAAGGAAAAGGGCTCATTTTGACTTCTTCCTAATAGAGACAGCAGGAAACAGGGTCTGGGGCTGTGAATGGCATCCTCACATTAGCTCTAGGTTTATACTAGGGTCCCTGTGGGTTTCTCCATTAATGGGTTAGCTATTACCCAGGCTTTGATCTAGGTGGACTTCCCACTGGTTTTCACAATACGAAGCCTCCCTGGCTTTATTACAGCCCAGCCTATCCATAATGCATTTAATATTATTTCTCCATCCACACCTCTACCATATTATAGTTTCACAGAGAAGTCATTTTCCTCTCTAAAAATAAGGCACTAGACTCAGAATTACACTTTTAAGATGACAGTAATCCAGTAATCACTTCTAGGAGCCCAGATCTGTAGGACGACATAATTATTATACACTTAGATACGGGGATGAGGAGAGGAAATGCTAATTCCATCATTCCTGATAGTTCGAGTCCAATGAAAGTTGACATAAATTAAAGGTGAGCCTAAGAAAAAAGCAATCTGAGTCTTAGATCAAATTTCTGGTGTGAAAGAAAAATTACCTAAAAGCTTCAAAAATTAAGAAAATATTATCTAATACGTATTGCACAAAGTCCTTTCCACCTTCCCCATGTCACTTAAAAAGAACCCAGACAAATAATTTTCCTGTATTATAAAATACGAAAAAAGAAGAAAAAAAAAGAAAATGTGAAACGACTTCAAAGAAGGCAATCAGTCGCTTTCTCCACCCATCCCTCCCTGCCTGACCAAGAGTGGATGACTGCTTTTCTGATTTCTTTTCTTGATAAGAGTTTGGAGACCTTGTTTTCTAAAATTTTAAAGGTTTGTGATGCAAAGCCTAACAAGATAAGCACAGATCATTGGAAGGAACTATCCAAAGTAATTACCTAGGAATTGACCCTGTAGCAAATATTTTCTCTATTTTTCTAGAGTGGATTTTGGGGAAGGACAGAAAATACTTCCTCAGACAAGTAGCTTAGCGATCACTGTTAAAGATGCAGGATCACCATTTCGTCAATTTCCAGGGGACAGATACTAATACATTTTATTTGTGTGAAGGTAACTAGAAGTTACCTGCCACGTGCCAATGTTAATGACAATAATAAAGACAGCCTCAGATATCTTTAGGATAGTTACAGTGATCTAGGTGTTGGACTTTTAAATTTCACCTCGCATGTTTTTTCTAACAACCCTGCTAGAGAGACCTTGTGATGTTTCCCTTATATAAGGACATGAGGTCTGAGGTTAAGTAAGTAACCAAAGTTCCCACAGCTGGTAAGTGGCAGACATGATCCTCTGAGGATGATTCCTTATCATTAATCCCTATGTTACCCTGCTTTACAATGTGGGTTTCATAATAAGGGGTAAAAATATATGTACAGATGTCAGACATTGTAAGGAAATGAAAACTTTCTTCCTGTTTTCACAGCTGATGATAGACTTTAAATTCTGACCTGCAGAGCTACTTAGGGAATGACCAACACTTTAGAAGACGAGCACAGGATGCTTTCATTTTTTTCTTAAAGAATCGACCTAATTTCTGGCATTGGACTCAGACACAGTGTTTTATTATAATGAACAGGGAAGATGGATTAGTGCTTGCAGAGATGCTGTTTTCATTGGGAGGGGAAATGGAGTCCCCCTGATGATCTTTTTTTTTTTTTAAGATTGTATTTATTTATTTGAGAGAGAGACAGTGCAAGTGAGAGAAAGAGCACCAGTGGAGAGGGGAGGAGGGATAGAGGGAGGATAAGAAGAAGCAGACTCCCTACTGGGCAGGGAGGCCGATGCGAGGCTCAATCCCAGGACCCCGGGATCATGACCTCAACCAAAGGCAGATGCTTACCAGACTGAGCCCCCCAGGCGGCCCCTCCCTCAATGATCTTCTGGCTCCGCGTTAGGAACATCAGGTGAAAAGGTATTATGTTAGAGACAGGGCTGGTGTGGAGAGTCTTATCTTGCCTGGACACTGGAAAACTGAAGAGACATCATCACTCAGCTTCGGTTGGGCATAATTCTGCTTGATCTCCCCATGATGAAGATGAAGCCCACCTGGATAAGTTTAGCTCAGGAGCGAGAAGAGGCATGGAAACAGTCCCGTGGCTTGGTGGCTTTTACACTTGCACGAGCCACAAAGTCACCTGGAGGGCTCCTTAACATATGGCGGCTGTTTCTCACCCCCAAAGTTTCTGATTCTGTACGTCTGGGCTGGGTCCCCAGAGTTCATACTTCTAACAAGTGATACTGAATGCCGTTGGTCTAGGTTCACACCTTGAGAACCACTGCTGAAGGCGATGCGGTCCATACTCTGCACTTAACCTCTTGGATTCCTTAACCATGGTCTTGCACACCAATATCCGGTCCCATCACCTGTTCTGCCTGAATACAGAGAGAGTGGAACACCCCCGGGGCCAACCCTCAACCACTGACTGATGGTACCAAGGTCAGGCTGCCTTGTCCCCATTGTAGTGAGTCAGATATGACCTGCACTGGGTCAGATTTCCCTGTAGGACCGAATGAAGGTCATCTACCATTGGACTTTGCTTGATAGTTCCCTATTTCTTGGCTCCTTCCATTCCCAATCCAGTTTCTTCACTTGTCTACCCATGTTTTCCAGGAACACTTCTTAGTGGATCACTTTCCCACTGATCTTCAGAGAACCCAACTTAAGACCTAAGAGCATCATTTGTTCATAAGAGTTTTTCTGGATGGTGACATAAGCCTTAAAGAGAGAGATATAGCAAGAGTTAGTCTTCCTCCCCAGTTTGGGCTCAGGACTAGGTGGCAGTGATGGTGGGGGGCCACATGGGGCACCCAGGGCAATCAAAAAAAAACCACACAATTAGCCTGTATCTGCTCCTCCATGTACTTAGGAGGGTCACATTTGCCAGTCTGCAAACAATTTCAGTTTTGCATCAGAATGTAAACTTGAATTCAAGGATCCTTTTTCACTCTATTGTTAACTGTTATATTTGTAGGACTTACAAAGGTCCAACGTATAGATGGTGTTCAAATGCCTGTTGAATGAGTACATTCTGAGATATCAAATAGCAAAAAGTGGTTAAAAAACAAAAACCATGTTTTCTGATGAAAAATTGGAAAGTTCTATCATTGGGAATTTATACTAGTGCATGGAAAGTTGGAAAGTTCTATCATTGGGAATTTATACTAGTGCACAGGGGGCTCCCTTCTAGTCAACCTTGGAGCCAGAATCCCCAAACCCTGCAACGTGCTCTGGTTCTGCGAAACTTATAGCACTGATTCTCCTGACTCTTTTCTCTCTTTCTTTTTGTCTTTCTCTTTTGTCAACTGAACACTCTTGACCATGTGCCACCAAGCAAGGTTTTAGGTTTCTTCACCACTTTACAAATAGATGCTTAACTCCTATTCAGTTAATAAATACTTGAATGCACGTATATGGTGAATGCCTCTAAGGTCTGGGAATATAGCAGTTAACAGGTAGTAGTGAAGAAACCCTGACCTCGAGGAGTTTACATTCTGATGCCGAAGGAGGCCATCTACAGACTGATAAATGTGACCTGCATGTGGGAAGAAAAGGACAAAACTTCAAGATTTTAAAGATGTAAAGCTCTAGATAAAGAAAAATTTTAGGTTAAAAAAATCCACTGAGGGCCCCTGGGTGGCGCAGTTGGTTGAGCGACTGCCTTCAGCTCAGGTCATGATCCTGGAGTCCCGGGATCGAGTCCCACATCGGGCTCCCAGCTCCATGAGGAGTCCGCTTCTCACTCTGGCCTTCTCCCTTCTCATGCTTTCTCTCACTCTCTCTCTTTCCTAATAAATAAATAAATAAATAAAATCTTTAAAAAAAAAATCCACTGAAAGTCTTTTTCTCTCATTTCAAAATAAAGTCAATTAAAGAACCAAAATGCATTTATTTAATTTAGCGCGTTCCCCAGGCAGGCTGTGGCATTTGCTCTTTTCCTTTTTTTTTTTTTTTTAAGGTTTTATTTATTTATTCGACAGAGTGAGCAGGGGGAGGGGCAGAGGGAGAGGGGGAAGCAGACTCCCCATTGAGCAGGGAGCCTGACGTGGGGCTCAATCCCAGGACCCTGGGGTCATGACCTGAGCCACCCAGGCGCCCTGCTCTTTCCTTGTCTTAAGATGACCCGTAAAGTCTTCATGCCTTGCCTGTCTTTCACATGAACCTGTACATTTTTCTTCAGAGCCCTTAACACTCTGACGTTATCATGATATTTATTTCGTTATTGGTTTATCCTGAGTCTTAGTCTTCTGAATGGCTAAGAGTTCATGACTTGGTGCACAGTAGGTACTTGGTAAATACTCATTGACTACATAACAGTATGGATTTACAAGTTGAAAAGGATTGTGTGTATTAACTTTTATGGAGTTAATATTTTTGCACATATTGGTTTGACCTGCTCCCTAAAAGTAGGGCACCCCTGTGAGCCCTTGCATAACCCAAGATGGTGCAAAGCAAAGAAGCAGTTACCCTTACATGAAAGCCAAAATCCTCTTTGCGTTTCTTTTGATTAGCAAAAACAGGTACTGATGTAGGTCTTTTGTCAAAGTTGAAGTAGCGCAAAATGGGCCTGAGGGTAGCGGGGGATGCCTGCGATTATTTTATAAAACTCATGTTTTCTGTCTGGATCAATCATTTATGTCAACACGGCCATGGCCATCTGTTTATTTGCAATTGTAATTGTTTCCGCAGATGGGTGTTAAATTCTAGACGTGACCGGGAAGACACGGCTAAACTCGTCACCATCCTTTGCCAGTGGCCTTTTCAGTGTTCAGTTTAGAGACCAGACCAATTATTCAGCTTAGACACCCCCACATAAATCAAGTGACTTGGGTACAAGGACCGTTTTGAAGCGTTTTTTTTTACGCTGCGGAGGGTTTTGTTCAGGATTGAATTGTCTGAGCATCGAGAAGCGCTGGGTGTCCCTTGTGTGGTCAGCCCCAGGTGTCTTGAAGCCAAGCTCTAGAAATTCTAACGGAGTCTTTCTGGAGAAGGAATTTCTGTGTTTACTCCACACCACGGCTGTCCTCTGGTCCCGTAGCTGCAGCTGGAGAACATTCATCTGATTCTCCCTCTTTTTCCTTCTTCGCAGCATCAGTCCTCAAGCACGTCACCGATTTTGGTCGAGTTGTTTTTCACTGCCAATCCGATGGATGATAGGAATCAGTTTTGGTGATTTGTCCAGTTTTTGGCATTATGTATGCTGGCAATAAAAATCATGCCAGGCTACGCTTACCATCGGCCATCTGTGATAAATGTCTACCAATTATTTTTCTTAATTTGGAGTTTGTCATCACTTTTGATTAAAGAAGGGCGTCACGGCATTTTCAAACCTAATGAGGAATTTAAAAATACTCTTTGGCTTTATTTAAAAAAAAAAAAGACATACTACTTAACAGAAGTTTTGGTGGTGACCAGCATAGTGGACATCTGGTGCTTTTTTCTGCTCGGATTTTATGTCCTATACTACAACGCCCCTTCAGGTTTTTCTCTTGTAGACCCACCTGTCCCACATCCCACTCCACGTGATTCACATGTGAATGACTCTCCTGTTCCCTCCTCCACCTCCAGGCGTGGGTACCTGACCAAGCTGTCCAGTTAGCGTGTTCCCATCTGGGACTACCCAGTCTGCTTCCGGGATGGGCCAGTGACTGAGGCTGGTCCCCGTCGCTTGAGCTCCACCACGGTGTTTGCCGGAGCAAACTAAGAAGGAGGCATGCTTATTTCAATAGCAAGAGCTGTGGCCAGTGTGAGTCTGGAGCCCGGGTAGCCATAAGATAGAAGGAAGTATAACAGAAGAGAGAAAAACTCAAGGTGGAGGGAGTGAGGAGAGAGAAAGAAGAGACTGTCAGATCAACTTCTAATAACACTGTTTAAATCCTAGACTATCGGGACTGAAAGGGAGGCCCAGCCTCCGAGACTTTTTCAATTATTTAATTTTTTAATCTGGTTCAATTTACATTTCTGTCATTTGAACCCCCCAAATTGCTCACTGCTTCGTGGGGATTTACCAAACCCAGAGGAAACTTCGTGATTCTTTAGAAGCTCCATATGAGTTAGTACTGGAAACTACATCTCCTGGAGACCCCAAGTTTTTAGTTTAATTACACATTCTAAATGAACAATTTGTGGGTATGATTTCTTCACCACGAAGCATGCCCATCTTTCTGTAGAGAATTCCAGGAGTCACATTCATCAGTAGCTTTCGACATCTCTTGCTCAGGGACGGGATAAACCCAATATTAGGGAAGCTCAAACTGAAAAGGAGTTTGTATTTTTCACGTGCATTTCCAATTTATTTCCAGCTGAACTCAGAGGAGAGAAGAGGCCGATCACCATATAATCTATTCAATTTCAATTTCAAAAGATACTGCTGCTGATCAAAGGATCCTCGTGAGTAGCACATTTCCATAAAATGAATTTTGACAACTTTCCCCCAAATGTGTGTCTTACTTTAGCTTTTGATTTGAAAGGAAAAATGGAGGTTGGCAGGAAAGATAAATGAAAGTGGTACTGACAGTGTTCGGTCCTCCAAACAGTCTGTCTTAGAATTTCTGCCATTTTCAGAGGCAAGCCTTAACCTAGTATTTTTAATCTAGTATGTGCACTTCTTAACTCATGGTTTCTCTAGAAGAGCCTTTATAGTTCCCCAGAGTAATGTATGTCTCAAATGAACATCCCCGTTACCCTCTCCCCAATTTATTCTCAGAGAGGTCAAGCCTACAGATCTCATTGTCTGGAAATTCTTTATATGTCTACTAAAATACATTTAATACTCATAGGTGTGGTTACCTAGAATTCCACATGACTGTACACTTCGGGTAATAGTTTAGAGTGCTCCACAGTATAATATGCTTGGGCAGGTACCAATATCTGCCTTCCTTTTCAAAAGAGAACACTCCAAATAGTAGCATATTATTACTTTATTTCTTATATTTTAGTCTTTGAAAAATAGAACGTGATTATCTTCTTGACAACACCTGAAACCCATTCTTGGGCACCTGCTTATTATCTGACACTTTCTCTCAGATGTTCACAGCAAAGTCGTGTTGGTTACACGAAGTCTGACTAGTTTGCGGTCCGGCTTATGTGATCGCAAAGTAGGGCAGGACCACAAACTTAAATTAAAAAAATAAATAAATACACAGTGAATCAGATATCATTTTAATTTTTGAATAGTTTACTTCTGGCATGGTATTGAACAAATAGTAAAATATTTATGATCAATTTGCTCCATAAATACTAAGTATTGGTAACAGAACATAGACTCTCTCTTGCAGTAGTCCAAATAAATTTATTAACTTGAAATTTCCTGCTTTTTGACATCGCTTCTCCAAAATTCAGAACCCTGTTCTCTGAGGCTAAGCTCAGGCGGCATGTAGAATTGATTAAAGTGATTTGTTTACTCCAATCCTTACCTCCTCCAGAGGTGTTGGATTTTCAAGAGAACATTTAATGAAATGCAGAAATGTTTAAAAATTAAATGGAAAAATATTAATGAAACACAAGTTATAAAACAGTATTATAAGAGGATTATAATTTTTGTTTGAATAGATATAGATAATTATATTACAAAAATGAACAAAAGAGTCTGTCCAAAATATTAACAGGATGGTAGGTTGATGGTTGCTTATCTTCATGTATTTCTTATATGACTATATAAAACCAATAACTATTACCTTTAAAAAGAAGAATTCTGATAGAAACCTAGTGAGCCCCAGTGAATACCCAATAGTCATTCTTCATTTGCTTATTGGGGGCTTTGATCATTCAAAGCTGGAATTGCTCCAGGAGGGATTGAATATATAGCTTCCAGAATATATAGAATGGGATGGACACCTTCTAGAATACATTGCCGGTCCGAACTGTATCCCTTGCCTACCCACCCCCACGTGTGTCCGTTATTCTTTCATTTTCTCTGGATCAGGAATCTAGGCAGAGCTTAGCAGATGTCTCTACTGCAGAGTGTCTCATAAAATAGTAATTAAGGTGTTGGTTGAAGCTATGGATTTCTCAAGGCTGGCTTGGCGGAAGATCTACCTCCAACTTCACTCACTTGGCAGGTCTTAGGAAATTCATTATGAAGCTGACTCTTGGGGCCCTTGGCAGGTCTCAGATTTTCAGTTAGCTGGATTCATCCATTCCGGGCTTGTGAGCCTCTCCGTAGAGCTACTCATGATGTGGAAACTTGCTTCCCTTCCTACCCCAAGTGAGGTAGGGAGAGGGAGGAGCAAAGAAGGAGAGAGGGAAATGAAAGTCGTGGTGTTTCCGCAGGGACCTCCCATAACTTTGCCATGTTCTGCTTGTTCGAAGGGAATCAGCAGGTTCAGTCCACACTGGAGATGAGAGGCTGACACCCAGGTGTGAATGCCAGGAGACAGGGACCCCTGGGGCCCATGTCAAGGCTGTCTGCCCCACCCACTGAGAGATGAGCTTGAAATAAGACAGACCTGGGTTTTGGTTCACTTCTAGTACTGATTAGCTGTGTGCTTTGCTCAAGTTTCTTAACATGTCAAGTTAAGTTAGCCCTAGTTAGCTCATGTATTACACGTGGATACAGTAATTCCTCCCTCCCAAGCTTGCAGGACTAGTGATGCATAGTGACGACATCACACCAGAAGCCTCATGCACAATGCTTAGCATATAGTAAGTGCTCAGTCATGTTGAAGTTGCAAAACACATACCGGCCGTCCAATCTAGCGTCTCCTTGATAAGGGGCTTTGGTGATTCTGAGTTTGAATCCGTTTATCAAATGGGGAAATGTTTGTGAGGACTAAATAAAATAAATAAATAAAATAAATGTATAATGAGTTTAGCAGATGCCTGGCTGATGGTTAAGTGATCACTATGTGACAACTCATATTTATATTAAAATTATTATTCAATGACAATTTTTAAAGGAGGCAGCCGTGACTATGATAAGTGTGGGCCTTCACACAGGAATATTGAAAACCCGTGTTGAGGAACTCACTCACACCCAGGGTGTCTTCCACTCGCTCTCTCTTCCCAAAGCACTGGCTCAGAAAGTGCTTTGGATCGAGCAGACGGCGGCCTCCATTTAAGGAAGCGATGCTGTGATTAATTTGGGCAAAAAAACCATGGATGGGAAAACTAGACTTGGACCATGAGCCATAGAGGCAGAGGGAAGTAGAGAGAAATAGTGATTGTTCACTGGGGAAATGCAGAGCGAACAGAGGAAGGAAGGAAATAAAGGGAACAGAAACAGTTGCTCAGGTTCACAGAGTGGTAGAGTCCCCTATGGGCTGGCAGGAGAGAGAGGGCAAATTGAAAGCTCTCAGCTCTTCCTGGTAATTAATCCCTATTTCTGTTTGAATTTGTCTACTTAGGGTAAAAAAAACAAAGCAAAACCAAACCAAACCCCCCTCTGCAATGGGGACGAAATGAATGTTCAGTTCCTATCGTCCGAAGCAAAGAATGTGAAAAAAGATGTGATTTGAAAAAAGCATTGTAAATTATGTTCCTGGTTTCTTGTTCATGCTTTTCCTCTCCACTTTCTGAGCCCTCAGCCTTTTACCCCACCCCATCTAAACCGCTATCTCTGAAAGCGTGCTTTGTCCTAGACAACATATTGATAAATTCGTATGCGTCTTTGAAAACAATTTCTCACTTGTGGTACCCTGTCAGGCTTGCCCAGGATCAAGACGGGACTTCTGGTGCTCTGAAAATGAACTCAGTTAAGCTGCGTTGTTTCAACCCCACCTCTTGCAATGATCACCTGGAAGCAAGTGTGGCGGGGAACGGTCTGGAATATTAAGGACGAGGATTTCAAGCCTGTGTCTGTCTTTACCC